>JASANE010001040.1:0-19723 GCA_030248225.1 Trileptium ribeirensis
ACAGTTGCTGAGTATGTAGGTGTAAACGAATCAAAAACCCAAAATAACTGGCATGCCCACAGCCCTCCAAAAACACAGGAGAAATTTCTGGGTCATCCAATTCATTTTTCGAGTGAAATGTTAAGTTGGATGGATAAATTTTGCTTAAAAATATGTACTAAATTTTTTCACATTTTCACGTAGTTTTACTGCCGTCTATGTATCTTCAAACCATAAAACGATGTTTTAGCATTAGAAATAGTGCTAGTTAATGTTTAAAAACGTTTTTCATACTAAAAAACATATTTTGAGACATAAAATTTTTTTTGGATTTGGTTGAAAATAGCGGGCTTTTGGCGGAGTGCTGGGGGAAATCTCTTCCCAACAAGAGGGATTTGGAAAGTGGTGTCTCTTCCTATTCCTCCGTGATAACTTAGTATATCATCTCGTATAGCCGAGCGATTATATCGATATCCATGTCTTCGTGTATTTAGGGTCTCATTGGTCCACTTGAAATCTCAATTCAGCTGCTACCCTGCACCACATGTAGGAACAGTGGTAGGAAGCTATATACAGAACTGCTGTACATATTGTGAGCCCAATTTTACCGATATATTATAGCTTAAGTGGTTGTGGAGATAACTATTAATAAACATCTTTTGACCTAAATCGTCATGGCGGTGTAGCGAAGAGTTATGCAGCCTAATATATAGAGAATTGTTGGATATATGAAACAAGCATAACTTTATAAGATATAATCTATAACTCTTTAATAGGGGTCCATTTTGACATGACGCTTTAGGCCCTTTTTTGGAGGAAAATAATATGGTATAGGTGAAAATAATATGGTATAGGTGCCTAAGTAAGGTGCACAAATAGGATTCCAAGCTTTCGAGTGAGCTATCGCGTGAGTTGATCCGCTCATCAAAGATTTCTTGCTACACTCATTTCGGTCAATATACTCTGAATTCAATAATTATTTACTGAGTGGCTTATAGCTTTGAATAATTTTAGTTTAAGTATTATTGTTTACTTACAACAAGTTTCCTTAGGTGAACATATCTTCTGTTTGATAGCGAGAGTGATAGCTCATAGTTTTGGATTTATGTTAAATATAAATAATACTGAATTTACGGATAATAATTTTAGAATCCCTAAAAGATGTAATTCGTTTTTTGCGACGTGATGATAAAGAAACAAATCATATTCGACGTTTTCTTGGTGAAGCAAATATTTTGTGCTCTGATTTGTTGCCGATATTTGTGCAGCATACTTCGGGTAATGCTGCTGAGGCTACTCAGTTGTACGATGTAACATTAAGGTAAAACATTATAACAACGATAATGGCCAATGTTGAATGTTAAATTGTTCTGGAAAGGAATTTGAACAAACCCAAATCATACTGGAAGGGAATGTATAAATTTTACCTGAATACATCTTAAGCAAAAGCGAAACTATTTTATGTTTTTAAACTGATCTATGTCACTTATTTTTTTCAGTATGGGTTCTTAACAGGTCCAGTCTGAGGGGAATATAATATAGTACCTGTTTATAGCAGGTTGCACAATATGTAAGACCCGCGCCATTATAATGGGCTTGTCGTAAAGTTTGAGCATGCCACCCCAGTTTTTTTCCATGATTTTCCACTGTTTAATGTTTGTTCTTAATGCAATATGTATTGGGCGTCCAGTTTTAAGGACATGACACTTTTCGGTTCTCCATGGTTTACAACGGGTGCTACAGAAAATATTTTAGGATTTTCACACATCAAAACATGTTCTCAAATAAATTATTTCACTCTCGCCTGATAAAATACTGGCTTCTCCGTAGTGGGGGCGGGGCGGGCCACTGGCAAAGTACAGGTGGCTATAGTTTGGGGTGCCGTGACAAAGTTTCGGCTTCCCCTGGCAAAGTGCCCCTGGTAAAATTTTTTGCTTTCCCCGGGTAAAAACGAACACCCCTCATTTGATATAAAACAAAAAATATTTGCATAAATCTACTTCTGAAGTTATAAATTTGAATGATTTGCGTAAAAAATCTTGAAAATTTCATTTTAACCACAATAGAGACGATTTTGCACCGTTTCTGAGGTGATTTATTACTAATTTTAGCGTTTTTCGTCGATCGCTGACCAGGCAAAAGGTTGTTCGTATCTGTTTTCGGAACCAAAACCTGGTCTTAGTAATAACGGAAAAGGACAAAACTATTAATGAGCCTCTAACTTGTTGGGGATGATAACGGTAGGCATCTAAGGTTATTTAACCGATTAAGCGCGTTGGTTTCATAATTATAAACGTACATAGGGCATTTCGTTACCTCATTGAGCTGCTGCATGGAACATAGATACTAAATTTCGATAACAACATATATATAATAAAAATTTCGATAACAACATATTATAATGAAAATTTGGCTGAATTTCATGCACCCTAATGGATATCTTTGTTAGATTACACGGGCGTTTTGGGTTCCACCAGTTTCATTTCGGGTGGTTATCTCGTCATGCGCAGATCTTCCACGTTTTTTGGAGGGGTTGGTCCGACCTCCCATCCAGTTTTGCGCGAGGGTTGGTCGCATAGAAAACTGGTGCCGGTTCAACTGGCCTCCATCGCAAAACTAGCGTGCTTCCACATGCCCCCCTCCCCGAAAATGAGGGAGGATCTAAACTTAGGTAGTTCGTGCATGATGACCACTCCCGGAAATGAGGAGGTAGAGCGGAAAACGTCCGTGGCATCCAACATGGATTCACATTAGACTGCAGGAAAATGTCATGCTCTTCTCTTATCACTCATGGTTGAACGTAGAGGGCTATATGGGGTCTACAGATTTTACGGGCAGTTGGATATGAAGAATGCAATTGTGCTTACGTGGAAAGAAGGCAAGTCTGGAAATACCAAGGCGCACAATTAATATTTTTCTCTTCAAATTATAATTTTGTTGAAAGCTGAAATTTATAAATTTCGAATGTTTCCACTTAGTATTGTTTTGTTAGTAGGTTAAGATGAACAATTCCTACATACTAGAGGAAAAATCGTACTGGATGTATCCGCAAATTTAGCAACATGCACCGAAATATTTTCAGCCTATGCAGTTAGCCTACGTTACTCCGTGTAAAAAATGGGGATCAAAATGGTTGAACACTGTGCCTTGTATAGTGGAATTAAGTGAAAAACACACATTTTGATAGTTGTTACAAAATATGGCATTTTTTCGACACTACAACATACCCAGGGCTCTCCATTCACTGAAAATTTTGTCAGAGTGCATGAACCGCGGGCCTCCCTGGTTCGAAACCAGGGGCGCCCAATTTTGCCAGATGACATTTTGCCAAGAGAAAAACGGTTCGCCAAAAAGGCCAAATCGTATCAATAACACAACCAAAACGCGATTTTCAAGCAAACTTTGACATGATTTACGAAATTTTTTACTTCAGGGCGGAATTTTTGTACAAATTTTGATCAAATAATATGTCATTTGAGAAGGTGTTTTTACCTAGTGGAAACAAAAATTTTACCAGTAGGCGGTGAACAGGGGGATCCTAAAATTTTACCAGGGGCTCGAACTGGGGGCACCCGATTTTTTGCCAGGTGTACTGCAAAATGCCAATCCCCACCCACTTCCGATTTGTAGACCTTTAACGCTGCAACATAGAAATTAGCCGCAACCTTTTGCGCATCTGTGCGCACAAGCCCCTAATATGTGCTAATAATTTACAACCACTGTTCCTCTTAATGTATACGTATAATACCATGGGAGAGTGTTTGTGCCTTTCAAGGGTGCTCAGGAATATGGATTTTGAACCTCGATTTAGGCGATGAATTCAGACTACCTACGTAAGCCCGTTTTCGCTCATAGGCGAATTACTAAACGCTAGACAATTATTTTCGGTTAAGTTGAAAAATATTTTCGGCCACTATTACATTTTCTAACATAACATAGCATATGTGAACACCATTTAATTTCACATTATAATCAGTGATCAGACGGTTCTTTTTGGCGAGCATGACTTAGTGAACATAAAATTTCATTGTCGTCGGATATTAAATCGAGCGAACTAGGCGCAGAGGGTTTTGAATTAAAATTCGCCAATTGGCATCGCAGACAAGCAGTTCGGGTATTTTTGGCAGAATTTTTTGCAGAATCACGAATCCAGAATTTTTTAAACTTAATACCCGTATCCGGAAGTTTTGTAAATTATTACCCGGAATTTTTACTCAGAAATAACCGTAATACCCGGGCCCGTGGGCAATTCTAATTTTAACCTCAATAAAGATGTTTTTGCACAGTTTCTGAGGCCATTTATTAACAATTTTAGCGTTTTTCGATAAAAAATTTTAAATTTAGAAATTATTTAGATTTCGATCCCATATCAAGCTAAGTCCCCACCGTTCACGCTCTCGACAAAATTACAGCGGTGCCAGTGCCGAACCAGGTTGTCCCCGAGTTCTTGTCCAACCCCGCCTCCCTCTGTACTTTTGGCGAATGGAGAAGCCAGTAGATTGTCAGCTAATTTTACCTAGATGTAACTGGAACTTAATTCCGGCAAAAATTAGCCCGAACCCGAATTTTGGCAAGAAACCTAATTTTGTCGGAATCGAAATTCCGATTTCTCCCTGTCGAGCACCCTGGACTCTTGATGTAAATTTGTCGACCCATACAATTATCAACTATTATAAAGATTAAGTTCATTGTATTGGTTAGTCACATTCAAAAGGTGTTGAAAAGTACTCTTATATTGGTGAGCGGCTACTCGCTTCCAGCTTCGCAGCATTATTATCCAGAGTAGTCGAAGCAAAACTCTTGAAAGGTTGCACGAAGTTAGCGTAGTTATTGTGTGTGTGATAACATCAGCTAATTAATTATTCGACAATTTTTTTAAGTTTTCTCTTAGTGAAACTTCTAGCATAATTTTTAATGCCTTAAAAAATTTTTTTCTCTACGGTCTCCAGCTTTGCAGCATTACTATCTAGAGTTGCCGAAGCACAATTCTTAAAGGGTTGCAGGAAGCAAGCGTATTTATTGCGTTATAATATCAGCTATAATATTCTACTATTTTTTATGTTTTGTTTTAGTTGAACTTCTTCTAGCAGACCTGTTACTGCCGCAAAACATTTTTCTCTATTGTCTCCAGCTCCGCACCATTACTAGGCAGAGTTGCTCAAGCGCAACTCTTGAAGGGTTGCGGAAAGCAAGCTTATTTATTGTGTTATAATATCAAATATAGTAATTGACAGTGTTTTTTAACCTTTCTCTTAGTGCAACTTCTTCTAGAAGACCTTTTAAACATTTTCTTTGTTGTGTCTACCTTCGCATCATTACTAGGCAGAGTTGCCGAAGCACAAATCTTGAATGGTTGCAGGAAGTGACCTAATTTATTGTGTTATAACGTCAGCTATATTACTCGACATTTTTTAAATTTTCTTTAATGTAACTTTTTCTAGCAGACTTTTCTGCCACAAAAACATTGCCTCTATTACTTGATTTAATATTTATCTGTACTTCTGACCTTTTCGCACAAGTGAAAGATATTGGGTGATAATGTGTTTTCTGTGCTGCAGTCCATTCATCATAGGCACTCGACGATATTTTCTTGTCGCAGAAGAGCAGTTATATCTTTCGAGCACGTATAGACTGTTTCAGTACGTTAAAAAGATAGTGAATCACATTGTTTCCGCACGATTTATGTGGAGTTCCACCAAGGCGGAATACTGGGATAGTTTCATTTGCTGTATAATGCGGCAAATTTGGATTATGCTAGTATGATACCATGTATTATTCTTGCTTATACACATCTACATTCTTTATTCCATTCATTCTATTATAATCACATTATACTGGTATGGGACCGTGCTCTAAACTGTGGACTTTAAGCGTCAGAAGGAGAAATGGCACATTTTCAGCCATGGTCTCATCTTGAATCCATATTTGATTTCTGATTTCATGTTGAGTTGTGCACAGGTTATTGAGCAAACAAAACTCTAGTTTTCGGCAGTAATATGCATGCTTCTCATTATATATACTAGTGTTGTAGGCTTCTGGTCAATTTGACGCAGCCGGTTAACAGCTGTTTTGATGCAAATACCGGTGGCAGCGCGTTGAGCAGGGCTGATGTACGTTACGCTCTCGAAATTAACAACCATCTAAGACGGTATAAGCAGGTAAGTTCTACATTTTAATTTTGTTCTGGTTTTTCCAGACAGAATTGGTATTTGGTGTGGTGCAGGTATATTGCTTTGCTCCCAGTTCGCCCCAGTTCATGCAACTCGGAAAAGTGTGATATAACGGGCTGGGCAGTGCTGTGGGCACGTCCATGCCGTGCCACTTGGAAGCAGGATATATACAATTGACCAGCAGTATGTGTTCTTGTTATAACAATTTTTGTGCATGTACTTCTTAACTGCGCACATTTTTTGCACAATCAGCCTCAAATGATGACAAAACGGCTCTCATGCTACAGCCAAGTGGGTACATCAGCGGTGGGTGAGTGTAATATTTTTGAGTCCGCAGGTACTAGCGAAAGCTGATGATCGTGCATCGCCACTAGAACTGTACCCGTGGGCTCATAAAACTTTTTCAGGCCCATGATGTCCACAGATTGTAAACATATATCTGTTTCTTTTGAAGTTTATTACTTGACTTTAAATCGCCGTACTAGAGTTAGTTGAGCGGAGCTCGGCGAAGCTGAGCGAAGCGTTTTTATTTTCTGTGTGGGAGTAAAAAGGTGGATGTCCGTCCGTTCGTTCGTTCGGTCCAACGGATCTCAAGAACCGCTGAACCCATTAAAAAAACTTTTTTGTTTGAAAGCCTATCATGTCAGAGTGTGCACCTGATATTTGGGATTAAAAAATTTTGAGTGGTTAATTAGTAATGAGCTAATTAGTTAAGCTTATGCAGCTAAAATAGAGAATTTTGCAATATTTGTGTTTATTGAAATAGAATCGTTTCGATCAAACCATTACAGGGTTTTTTGGGTCGAAGAATTCAAATATAATATTTTTACCAATGATAAAGCCCTATGCCCTTTGCAATGTAGTTATTTGAAGAACATAAAATTGAGTACATTCGTAATGCCACAGCCCAAGCTCCGCTCACAAATGTAGTTCCACTACCGACTAGTTTCATAATAGTGAATTCACTGCCAGTGACTTTTCCTGCCTAGGCTATATATATAACAAAGAACATGACCCACTTTCATTTCTCACCTACATCGCGCGATCAGTCCCACTCAGCAGAAACGTTCTAATTTAAAACATTAGGAAATTGATCCTACCCGATCCCCGATCTTGGTCACAGCACCGAGTCTACAAATGAATTAATTTTTAAGGGATATCCTCAAAAACATGGTTTAGGGAGCATCCGCTAAATGGAACAAACCATCCAGGCCTTTAAACACCTTCCAATAAAGGCGTATTAGTAGACAATAGTATTTCTTATTATATGATGTCTAATCCGTCATAATAATAGGAAGGAATCATTTTTAATCTTTATCGTACATGCGTGTCATATGTTATCGGCTCTTAAACTATACAATGACTTATAATGAAATATTATATCATCAATTAGAATATTTAATATCATTAAAACAGAACTCCACCAAATAAATTTAAAATTTATCTTGGATTCTGCTTGGGCTATTTTCTTTAATACATGGGCTAAGCCCGCTGGTTTAACTGAACTAAGCCGCCTAATGAAAATTAGATACTTTCAAGCACTAACACTTGCAAACGTATGGGAAAGTTTTAGAATCTTTTCTAAAACCTTCCCCAGCCTAAAAATGGTAATTCTTGAAGATACAGTGCAAATTTTAGTACTATTCGACCCAGCTCAAATAGCTGATGTAAGAAATATCTATTTTGTCAAGTTTTTTGGATAAATGTGTTATTTTATATAATATTGAAAGGCATTGACGAGTTGAGTTGAATGGCGCTAAAATCACCGCGATCGGGTTTTAGGTTACCGGTTTAGGCTTAAGATTTAATATAAATAGAAATAACTGTTTCACACAGTCGCGATGATTTTGCCACCATTTAACGCAGCTCGTCAATGCAGTTCGAATGGTATATACAATTATACATTTACTGCTTAAAATTTTTTTCGAATATTTTGTGGGTACTAGGGAAGGCCAATCATTGGGAATTCAAAAAATGTCATGAAACTGGATCAAATGGATATTTTCTAACTCGGCTTCTCGAGTTGAGTCGAATGGTACTAATATTCCAGCAGTATCATCAAAAATGATCAATTTCAGGTATGGGGATTCTGCGAAAGAGCTAACACTTTTACATATGCCTTTGTTGTAGCTTCAATTAAAAAACATCGGCTTTGGTAAATTTTTTCTTTGTGTTTTTCTCAGTTTTATCAAGATTAAAGTCATAAACATGCATGGGAGGTTTTAATAGTCGTAACGCAATTAATTGACAGCTGACTATCGCGTCCTGGCCAGTCGGGTTAATATTTTTCTTCGATACAATGTCCTCGGTATATACCAGATCTTAATTCGCGTTGGCAAATTTTCATACGCTCAGTTTTTGTTGATTTTGTTGTTTTCCTTTTCCTATCCAACATAGCAACGCTTAGCCCTACTATCAAATTTCAAGTCTCATTCAATTCATGTTATTTGGGGTTAGTGAGCTCAGTCTGCCAGAACGCAGAGAACATATGCGATTTGGTTTAACAATTCCATACTTTGGTGGCTGCTGCACTTACATTATGTCACGGCTGACAGTTGACATCTTGAAGAACTATAGGACTAGATAGTGAATGCAAACGAGTTCAATTTTAATATCAAAAATAAATCACGGAAAACAGCTGCACATGTGTGGCTGGGTGTCACCTTTCCAAAAGAACGTCATCATAGTCCCGTGGTGATAAGAAACCTCACTCAGTCGGACATGCCATTCCGAGTTTAGATGAGGGTTTAGTGGAATGATGTCCGATCATGGCCATTAAGGAAATGGAAAAATTACTTTCAAATGACAATATTGCTGTCCAGCGTACTTCTAATTGAATTGCCATCATTTAAAGTCTTGATTCACTTGAAATAAATAAGCTACCTGAATCAGTGTATTCTACAAAAAGTATTCTTAGCAACATAACAATAAAAACCTGTGTAAGTGGAATCACAGTATATCTCATTTGTTCAATAAATTCTGGGAATAGTATATGAAATATGTCAAATAACTAGTTAGTTATGTATTTTTTAACAGAACTAGCAACAAGATCGTGAAGTAACAGTTCACACAAAAATATATATCAGAAGCCATCAGTGAAAATCCTCCGATTTTCGGATTAGTGGAACGAAAAGATTATTAACGCTAAGCTGAGCCTTACAACTTCTCCTTTGAGCCGTCCAGATTGTGATTACAACCATGGATAAGTTAGTTACGTTTAGCCGGGTATTAATTTGGTTATTTTAGGTTAGAACAAGTAAAAATAGGATAATCATCTGAATGGCTTTTAGCATATATTCCCATTGTATACAACTAGTCCTTATGTATAATGGTTTTCACGGTTGTTTATATATTGTTAAGTCTGCGAATAGTGGTCAAGAAACTGACTTGTGCGCAAGAATCAAAATGTTTCGTTTTGGAAGAACAACATAGAGATGCCGGATTGAAATAGCAAAAGATTTACAATAAATCTGAGCGTTATGGATAAATGATACAGGAGTGCGGGAAAAAGGAGCGGGATCTGTGTTTGGCTTCCACAATTTTTCAACTTTTGAATAGCGTGCTGTGCTGCTGCATTCATACTCGTACATTTTATGTTTTTGACGAGGCACATATGAAAAGCCACTATTTTTGGATTCGTATGTGCTCCTGCCATCCTATATTGTCGAGCAAATTATATCACGCTGTTTTGTGATTGTGTGTATTATCAGAAAATCTAGTTAATTCTTGTGCGCTGAGTTGTTTGCTTAGTAGGCAATGAAAACACAAAAGTTATACGATCATGTTACAATAAATATTATTAAATTGTAAATTGATAACGTGCACAAATATATGATTAGAATTCTTAGAGACATCAACTATTCTATGCTGATTGACCACGACCTTGTATCGTCAGTGAATATTGATAGAAATCCCCGTTTTATGAAAAAATAAGTTGAAAATAAGTTAAATAATTTAAATAGCAGCAAAAGTTCTACAACAATACCATACGAATTGTTTAAATTTCGAAAAATTACGAAAAATATAAATCATGTCTTGATGAAAATCAAGCTTTGCGAGTTTATACATCATACCTATTTTTAGTGACGTTTAAGCAGTTATCCTGATTTTTACTGTCCACATAAAGTTCCAACAGTATATAGTACTTATAAATTTGCAAGTTTAGTAGATTTAATTGCTAATTGAAAACTATCAACCCGATCCGACAGGAAACCCAATAGCCTGCTATAAAAAGGCTGTATTGTAAAAATCGTAGGAATTGTCTCTTACAACTTATCATAAGAGACTTTTGTCTTTTACAAATGCCCGAAACAGTCACGAATCTCTAACAGCTACCTAAAACAGACTTAAATCTGTTTCAATTAGCCGCAACCGATTTTTGTCTCCTTCGGCTAGCTACAAGAAACTATTATCTTTTATAGCTAGCTATAAGCGACAAATGTCTCTTACAACTATCCGTAAGGTTTTCATGTCTCTTACGGTTGGCTTTAAGAGACTTGTCTATGACTGCAATGCATTACAAACTAAAATCCGTTATAACTGTCCTTAATATATTTTTATTTCGTATGGCAAGTCGTTAAAGACTGTTATCTCTTGTGGCCAGCTCTAAGAGACAAAAATCTCTTGCAGACAGTTATAAGAGACTAAAATATCCTACAGCTGTCTGTAAGTGATTAAAATATCTTATAATTGACTATAAGAGACAAAAGTGCCTTATGGCTATCTATATGAAGCGAAAATATATATTATATAGCCAGCCTTAAGAGAGTTTTGTCTCTTACGGACGGCCGTAAGAGACAAAAATGCCCGGTTTTTGCACGCATTTTTTGTGAAAGCTGCAATAAACTAAACTACCAAAACATTGTCGTGTACTATGAGTATCGTAGTTTCGTAGCGGATATACTGTTTTGCCTTGTCTGTGTTACAGCTACTATGTTATACGTTTGACACAACCTATAACATCAAAAGCTTCAGCGTGTACATAAATTAGATCTTTTCAAGATTGAACTGTCTTGGAAAGCATATCTTGGCAAAACTTATATTTATTTATTTGGCTGACCGTCATTTATTTGAATTGTAAATTTAATAATGTTCCTAAACAATTTCAGCACAAATAAGAGTATAAAGGTTATAAGTGGGTGCGTAAGTTATAACTCCGTGCATATATATTTCTAGAATAAATCTACTACAGTACTCGGCTGAAATTACTGGTGCGGGCTTTATGTTGGTCACTTGAAAGGCCCAGTCACTGCTGAAGTATACCACTGTAGCAGTCTTAGTGTTTTTATTGTGGACTTTTTAACACTTTTAGGGTTTCGTTGATAATCAAAATGAAGTATTTGATCTGTTGGCTCGACAACTGAAATCATATTTAGAGAAGGTAAGTAACAGCATTTAGAGAAGGTAAGTGACAGCATTGCTCGTATATGTACAGTGTTGATAAGTAGCTTGTTTGCTCGCCATTGTGGTAAATTCTGAGTGTTGTTTGATATGTAATTTTGAGAGACCTAACGCTGAATATCATCCATGTTGCTTTGAGGTACGTTAATTGCATATTTAGCAGGGAATAACCGAAACCGTCCGTTTAAACCGGATCCAGAACCTGGTCTTCGAAACGTATAATAAAACAGATGAAGAAAAAATGAAGGAACAGTGAATTTATAATGTGTTAAAAATAACTTTTATGTTAAATAATGTATTGCATAGCATTATTACTTCTCTGAAGCTTTGAAGAGACTGAAGAAGTTAATAATGTTTATTTGTCGATCAATATGTTGGTTTTTGAACTCCGAGAGCAAAAAATGTCTTCCACTATACAGCCTTGCTTAAATTGTGTTTTACTGACCGTGCTTGTAACTAATCATGCTTGTATGGAGCGTAGGCTTGATGCTTTAGCTTTGTCTCCGATCGCCTCCCTTTACTACATATACGTTTGTTACATGTTATTCTGCAGGAAACTTAGAATTATTGGTTTGTATGATTCTATGAGTAAACAACGGAAGATATAGTTTAATTTTGTGGTCAGTGATCAGATACATTGTGTAGGCTAGCGTTGGGCAACTAGTGCCCGTCAGCTAGGTGATAATGATGATAACTTTCTGATCAGAATGCAATAAATGAGATAAGCTGTTCTACTTCTCGCACAGTTTCAATAAATGCAGTTCCCTGCCAACAACTCAGTTTCCGGCTCAGTTGCACATTATATTACTTTACTACAATGTAGAAATACTATCAATCTGTAATTCAATGTTACTACTTTCAATGTACTGATTTACAAAGTTTACAAACGCACTAGCTAGTGCTTCACGCAGCTTATATTAGCCAAGCTTACAGCTAGATACTTCTTAATTAGCCATGCTCTGTTACCGAGTTGGACCGGTTTAATTCTAGCATACCCCACAGACTAAATGTTAATGATGAAAAATTCCTACTGAAATTATGTGTCCTACTTACGGTTCTACGGTTCACACGGCAAATTGCTGGGTTAATCTTTTCTTTTAGTTGGTTGTATTGGAACTTGATCATAGTGTGTATTACACATGTTTGGATCACTGACGAATCAAAAATGCAGAAAGTTTCAAACAAAAGTTTTTGGTAGGTTGGTAATGAGTAACACCTGAATTTTGGTTTTCATCTTAAAAATTAATGTTTGTCTTGTCCACTGTGCTGGCAACAATCTAATGCCAAGGGAAAGTTATATGACTTAGTCCTGTTATTTCTCGTACAGATAAGTGAACATAATGGGATCTCTGCGCTGTATTATGGCTCTGCTGTCTAAGACATCTCTCCACAGGACCAAAATTTTACATGGCCGGAAATTACCTGGAACAAGCCATACCCCCAAAGGTTGATTTGGGTGTTATAACTGCTTTTGCATGCTGTTACAACAATTTTTATCGTCGTTTTTGTTGTATATTTATTATCTACCTACCGAAAATTCGTGTTTTTGCAGGATAAATTCTACTTACGACTTTGGCATGAATAGTCAATATAAAGCAGTATAATTAAGTTTTGTTATATCTGTTTTTGTTACGACGAACATTTTTGTTGTCACCTCAAAATACGTGGAGGGTTTATTTGGAGGAAGCCAAAATTAAGCGGTGGACGTGATATGCAGGTTTTGCCGAAATCCTGGGGTAGCTCATAAAGTCTGTCTTTATATCTTTATGATATTATGCTCCTGTTTTTATAATAATACCTATTATCATTATTAATAATAATTATGAATAGGTAGCGTTGGTATTTCAGGCTGAATTTTACGCTTTGCTTCGATGTGCTCAGTCAGTCGTCATTGAGGCTGTATAGGTGAAAACGTACACATTAATGAATACTAGCAGCAGAGAGCGCCAATAGTCTGCTATAAAAAAGTCATTTCATGCATTGAAATTATTGAACTGTAAATTGTGGTCACCGCAACAAAATAACATTATTAGACGGATACCAGAATACTGTGAATTTTACTGCAACTTGAGATTGAATGAGCTGCGTTAAGGTTGGGCTGTCTCTATTCGCATGTTGGATCTGAGTCTTCCTTCTACTTTCTGCCAAGTTGGCCGCATCTGGAAGTATCAAGTGGGCTGCTAGAGGACCCTGCAACATTGGATACACAGGGCATTGCAGTCAGCTGAAAACGTTTATGCTAAGTACGAAGAATCCTATCAGAACTATGCAAAAACAACGTCAACACTCGGATTGGTTGATTTTTTCGGGAGTTTCAATGAATCTTGGTATTGATCCCTCTCATCCCGTTTTTGATATCCTAGCTTTTATTCTATAGTGGCGAGTTTATAGTACATGTATTTATGTTTAGGATTGGAATCTACGTGAAGAGGAAGACCGTATGTCCACAGATCGAATTTTACTTTTGGTACGGAATGTGTTAGAACTTCCGACTGTCGATGATGATAAAAAGGTATATATCGTAATTTAACACATTAATATTTTGCAGTAATTGTTCATTGTTTAGCTACTGTAAGAGATGCAACAGTTTGCCTGAATTAACCGCTGTTCGGTTGTTCGAACGACGACAGTCATTTCTAGCGCATACATTATACCCATCAGTAATTTGAAATTCTGGAACTGTGTGCAGTTATTGTAGCATCTATTATGGTTTAGGACTTTCGGTTGGAATCCTGTCCGTGTTCATTATTTTTTATTTTTAGAAAATTGATAATGATGTAACCCTGCACGACCAGCTAATTTGGGCAATTCATCGGTCTGGCTTCGAAGATATGTTGTTATACATCGCGTCGTCTGCCGAACGACAGTTTATGCTGTATACAATCGAAATTGTATCGTTGCTACTAAGAGAACAGGTAGTTATAAAATGGATGTGATTTTTGGTGGTGTGTAATAGATCCATGGCAGGGAATAACCGGAACCGAAATTTACCGGAACCAGCAACCGGAACCGTCCATTTAAACCGGATCCGGAACCGGAACCGGAACCTGGTCTTCGAAATTTATATATAGTAAAACATATGATGGAAGAAATGAAGGTATAGTGGATTTAAAATGCATTAAAAATAACTTTTACATTAAACTTAATGTATTGCGATGGTATTATTGCCTTTCTGAAACTTTAAAGAAATTGAGGAAGCTAATAATGTTTATTTATCGATCAAATATGTCGGTTTTTGGACATTCAGAGCAAAAATGTCTCTCACTATACACCATTGCGTATACTGCGTCAAATCGAATGTGCTTACAAAGACTGGAGCGTAGAATACACACTTCCGCTCTGTTTCCAGTCGCCTCCCTTTACTACACATACTTTTGTTGCATGTTCTTCTGTAGGAAACTTAAAATTATTGGTTTATATGATTCTAACAGAAAGTAATAGATAGAAGGTAATTTTCTGATCAGTGGTTAGAGACACTGTTTAGGCTAACGTTGGATAAACAGTGCCCGTCAGCTAGATCATAATGATGATAACTTTCTAATCAGAATGCTATAAATGAGACACACTGTGATGCTGCTCGCACAGTTTCAATAAATACAGTTCATTGCCAAGAAAGCAGCTAGCTGCGTTGCAGATAACGTTAGTTTACTTCAATTTAGACTGATTTACCAAGTTTACAAGCGCACTGGCGGGTTCTTGACGCAATTTATGTTAACCAAGCATACCCTAAGTACTTCTGCGTAAGCCATACTCTGTTACCGAGTTGGACCGGTTTAATTCAAACGTATCCCACAAACTTCTGGATGTGTAAAATGGCTGCTACAAGAATCGACCTGGCTTTGATTTAACAAACTCCTGCAGGTTATTATGAAAAATTCCTGCTCATATTATGTGCCGTACTTACGTTTCACACGGCAAATTGGTTAGGTAATCTTTTCTTTTGCTTGGTTGTATTGGAGCTTGATCATTGTACATTACATATGTTTGGATTACAGGATGAAGTAAAAAACCAGGAAAATTTCAAACAAAATTTTTAAACCGGAATTCCGGTTCCGGTATGGTTTTTGCCTTTTGCCGGAACTGCAACCGGAACACGATTTTCGCCGGAACCGGAATTCCGGTTACTCTCTGGTAAAAAGTATGTAAACATTTTTAATTTGACCATATATAGTAAACAATTTTACATACAGACCATATATTTGCCTAATATCTAAAAACAAGCAATGATACGGCGAAACCTGAAAGATCGTTATTTCTAGCAAAAGGTCCATATTCGGTCCATATTCCCACAAAAAGTCCTAGCCAGCAAAGTTGTATGTCTCGACAAGCTGATTCTGCACGGTGGTCTCCATTTTTTGATGCAAGCCCTGGTCGCGCGAGATATGCACAGCGGAAAACTAGTATCCGTACCCCAGATTTGGTAACGAACCTTTAAAAACCTTTTTTGCAATTGGTACGCGGAAGACGGGGTTATTTCTGTTCAACTAAGGGGTACATCATTGTCACTTTTGCTATCGAACAAAACGTTTGTCGAAATCCATCCATCCGAAGATAAGTTTGAATGACGGAACCATACAAACAAATTTCACGATTTTTCCTTCTAGCGCCCTCAGTGGAAACTCCGCTCGCTCAATTTCAACAATAGGCAAATTTTGCTCTGTGAGACAAAAATAAGCTAGTTTTTCCTTATGGAACTCAAAAAATTAAAATTTTTGCCCTGCGGTTTTAAAACACTGAATACTTATTGAAAATATGTATTTCTAGAGGCGTATTTTAGTTTACATAGGATTTTGTCATAAATGGACTAAATATACGCAGTAGTATCGAGTTTTATTATAACCATTTTTGTTGTGACTATCGGAGCGATCATTTTTAATGTTATCTCAAAATAATTAGGGGTGCGGTCGGGTTGACCTGAGGAAGCCAAAATTTACATGAGTGGTATGACATGGGGAAATCTGGGAAAAGCTCGAAAATCCTGGGCATCACTCTGTTGCAAAGTGAAAAACACCGACCTCGTTTGCTCTACGAACTCTCAGATCTGCTTACGTCAGTATGCCTTTTGATTTGTAATGGATTATACAAAGTTTATTGTGTAAATTACATACATATCGTAGTCATTGGTAGTTTATGGTCTGTCACTATCTTAGTTTGCAGCGTATAAACTGTCAGTTATCAGACTCATAAGAAATCACACTTAAGAGTTTTGATGTTTAAGAATTATAATTTTTATATAATTTAAAATTTCTTAACATTTGTAAAATTATATTTAAAAAGATGTAAAAGCCATTAGATATGGAGCGCGTAGTTTGTTTTTTATAAAGATAGGCTGATTAGTATATTATTTGGATTTTTTACATGCAAACATCGGAAGGTAAAAGTTCAGATTTGCCTGGAGGTGAAGTTATAGATTTTCAGTTACCACGTATCTTGTATAATAATATAAGGTTTCGGCTTGTGTATTCTCTTTCTTATGGGCAATATGAGTAAAAACTCTTCTGAACAAAGGTAAAACTACATAATCAACAGTTTAATGTTCATACTCCGCTTAACTTGTGAGCTGTTAAAACATTATGTATTGGCGCTGCAGAATACATCACTGAAATGAAGCTTTTTCCAATTTAAATAGCAGCATGTAATAATTATAAAATTACTGAGAAATTTGTAGAAACCGGAAGAGCTTGCTGCTGCTGGCAAGGAGCGCTCAGAATCCGAAAAGGAAAACGATCGGCGCAATATTGCAAGTTGCGTTATCAAAGAACACGCTGCAAGCGAAATCCGACATAAGAACCGCAGTGGACGGTATGTGGAGATACCGTTTAGGAGCAGGTGTTTCAAATTTCGAAAAGAGGGATATTGTTTTAGGAGAGAGTATGGCATTATATTTACAGAATATTTCCAAACTTTCACTTTCATCAGTTGGTACTGTAGACTATTTCTTATATACTAGGATCTTGGGGACATGCCAAGCGTATGAATTCGGAGAAATGAGAAACTGTAACGTTAAAATACAGTGGAACAACTCATTAAAAATATGTTCCTGTTACGAACCAAAGATGTAATTCACCAAAAAATATTTATTAATCTGCTGTTCAATAACGCATAGATGCAGCAAAACTGATAGTCAAATATCTAATACTCACCCTACGAAGGTTAACTTTACCTGACAACTGCTTACGAATCGTGAACAACATATCTATGTAATCTATGTATATATAAGAGTCATAACAAAAGCACAGTAGCACAGAAAACATAAACAGAATTTGTTACAGACCGCATGACACTCGTCCATTTCGCAACACTCGCCTTGTCTCACCCATTGATATAACTACCTGTACACGAAGAGATACGTCTAAATACAGTGACGATTTGCAAACAGCACCCACGAAAACCCATATGAACTTATTTTGAGCCACAAATTTATTAATATATCGTTAGAAGTGGTAATGTCAAGGATGACTATATGGCATCGGGCCCAAATGTGGCCTCAAATACCAATTGACCCAGGGGTCCTACATAAAATCTGTAGACACCGTACAATTAGTCCCCAGTAGCTCTATCCACACACCAAATTTCGTTCGATTCGATTGAGTGATTACATAGCTCGACAAATTTTGACCAAAATTTTGGAAATTTGCCCATTTGCTAAAGTCCACCATGCCCCATAGGGACCCGAACAAAACAATTAATACCCATAAATAAAGAAATAAAGCTTTCTAGGGCACATATTTCGATATCAAAATGATTCAAATTGACTGCAAGGTTGCCGAGTTATGAGCAAAAATGACCCAAAAATGGTCCATTTTAGCCATGTACCCAGGGTTTTGACCCCCTGTGGTAGGTCGGTCAAATCGGAATAAAACATCTAAAAGGCACATCTAGAGTATTGTAGCTTTCATATGAGCCCTCACACGTCCATATCGGTTTACGTTGAGATAACGAAGTCCTGTTTACGGAGAAAAAATATACGGACGCCTATCTTTTTCACCATTGTGCGGTCTAGTGAGAATTCTTCTATTCCGAAGCTATCGCTTCTCCATCTCCGAATTCAATAATTCCGATGTGATACTATGCTTGTGCTTGTTTTCAGTGAAACATGTAATACGCTTACAGTTGTTTAATTAGTTAAAACATAATATCGATAACATAATTTTTTCAGACCACGCAGTTGCGCTATCATGGTTTTTTGTGATCGCGAATTTGAATGAGATGGGCAATATCTCAGACTCAGCCAATGTGTGCCAAAAGATTGAAAGTTTTTTTGCAAATCGAAATGAGTCTTTGGTTGTGATTACCAGTATTGTTAAAGATGTCCGCGCTATTTGAGAATATTTTGCATCGGCAAATAAAATGCAAGTGAACCTCTTGTAAACGTCAGCTTAAAAAGTTCCGACAGTAGACATGATGTCGATTGCTGTATGCATACTGTGTTATATGTATAATATGTTATTTTGCGTTATAATATTTATTGCACTGTATATTGCGTGCATTCTTTGTTTTTGTATGTTGTAGCCACACCCGCTTTGCCGGCACTTACTGGGTCAAGGGTGTCAAATCAATCGACGATGGTAATATATTGATTACTCATCGACCATTAACTAATACGTCTGCCGATAGCTATTCCGCGAGCGCCGACCAATTGACTCACGACGCTCGAAAAGTTGCTAAGAAAATCGTGCGAAATCGGATTCCAATCTACGAGCCTGACTCAACCAGAAGACGCTCAGCCATTTCGATACGTCTGGCGCTGAAATCATTTTGCACACAGTTTCTTGAACGGTGTTATAATAATTTGTTGCGTAACGTGCGGGTGAGTGGTAGTTTTTTTGGGTCAACTCTTGACCAAAATGTTTGGTCACTTTGTATAACTTTGTAGTTTTTATATTTAACCTTGTTTCATAAATTGTTCCTTGGTGATATCTTTAGATAATTTTATTCGAATCCTAGCTAATTTTAATTTTATATTAAATGTAACTGTGAGGTTTGTTACTGTTCCAGCAAGTCATAAATCTGCTCCAAACTGGCATTATACTGTAGTTTGATGTTTGGAAATAAATCGTACCCCGTTGCTACTGACTTATATGGCGGTTCGTCAAACGATGGAAATATTCGTAACATTCAGTTCAGCAGCGCACTGATTCCATTTGTTTTAGCATAGAAACTGGATTCTATGT
>JASANE010001041.1:0-14243 GCA_030248225.1 Trileptium ribeirensis
ATATATATACGTCACACACCAAATTATTGAATTCGAGTGGAATGAGAGAGCGAAGAAACGAGAATTTTCAATTTTGGCTCTGGAGGGGGGTTGAGGAGGTCCTGTCTGTGTGTCTGTGTGTGTCTGTCGCACCTGGATCTCGATAACGGTTGGGCGGATTTTGATGCAAGATAGCTCATTCGAACCGCAATGGTCGATTTAGGTGTAGTGACGGAGCCCGATTTTTGAATTTTTTTCCCGTGGAAAAGTTGTAAAATGACGTCATTTTGGCCTATTTTTCGGGCACACACTCCAGTTTTTGAGACTTTTCTCAATAAGTAAACGAGGTATCCGCAAACTAATAGGCCTATTCCATGTAGCTTTACCAGGGCTTTCCAATGATATATAACAAGTTTTTCAACTACTTCCCAATCTGGAGTCTATAAGCTTATAGTTGGCGCCAAATTTCATATTTGGTGGAAAGTCGTGGGAAATGCACCTAATGTGTGTTTTTTGTTGCTTTTAGTGTCTTATATGGGGTTTTCTGGGCCGACAAGCTCATTGCGAGTGTCAAAAATATTGTGTGGCAAATATTTTTTACACTTCTACTTCATACTTGGTATGAAAAATGAAATTTTTCTCAAGTGTAAGTTTGAATTCTTTAACGTTCTTTTCACGGTCAATTTAGGGTTTTATTGAATTATTAAATTGTTAGTTGATTGTTTTTGTACTCGTTGTATGATGTTTTGTCTACTGCATACGTTGGCTATCAAACGAGGCGGGCGTAACTCAAGGCTTATATAATGCTGCACTTGCGTACTGTGTGTAGGCTTTGTTTGTGTGTGCTTTCTACATCAAACTTCGGGGGTTGTTCTCACCACTCGAATTCTAGCTCGCAAGCGAGTATCACTAGTCTACTATAATTGTATATAATTGTATAAGAAAGAAATCCGGAAAATGAAATATATTTAATATTTTATGAATACGCTCAGTTGAAAGTCTGAAGACCCGTAGTCATCCAACAACGCGAATGCGACATCGTCAAGCCCGGCGACAGTCCCGCCGGGAACTTTTGTCAAAAAGCTTTCGCACCCAAAGATCCAGTCAGAAAAAGCTGACTATTGTCGGAAGTCATAAGAAAGGTCAGGCCAGCGACAATACGGCAGCTGCGACAGCGGCTATCGAAGAATACATAAATGTTTTAGGACCAAGCAATGGCTCTGAAGAATTAGGTAAGATAGAAAATAGGCTTTATCCTTCGTGCTATTAATTTCACAATTTTAACGGATAATACAAGGTCACTGAAAATTTTTAGAAATACATATAGTGACACTAGATTACCGCGCGAGATCATATTGTTTAAAACATCACCACCAATTAATTGTGGTATTTTCTAAAACATTATTTAGTAACGTATTTTAATCAAGATTTATGTTGTAATTTTTGTTAGATGCTGCGCTGATGCCGTTGGGTTAGCGAGCTCGCATAATTTTTAATATGTGGTCTGTAATAGTGGTCTATTTAAAAGTGAGTTTGCTAGGTCAATTTGGACAACAACGACAAAAACTAAACAGTTTCTCACATTTTTGTCCAACCTTTTTGCGAGCAGTAAAACTGCTTTTTTGCAATATTAAATTTGAGAAAATGTGATTTGACAAATTTGAAATTTTCTATAGACATTTGTGATAAATAGATTGACTCAACTAGTTAGTAGATAAAATAAGGGTAATTTTGACTATAGAATCCTGTTTTTATATGCTAATTACTTAATAAACAGCGGAACACTTATAAAATGAACAGCATACGTTTGCCGCTGTAGGACACCTGTATAGTAAAAACTTATGCGTGAGTTCACTTTTAGGTGTGTACAGTTGGTATTGTTGTTTTGTCGAATCAGTTCAGGATCGTAAAAGCGATCACTATGCCCGAGCAAACATTTTTGCCTTATATACGTGAATAAAGATTTGTGAAATAGCAACATGTTGGTGCTGTTCAGGGTCGCTATTTTGCGACTTACCATCGCATTTTCATGACTGCTTACACGGCAACAAGATTGGTGGTTTTGCGTATACCACAATACACACTGCTGTCCAATTCAGCATGTAATTTCGTGAAAGCGTACAGCCGTATGTAATGGAGGAATGTGCGTTTACGTGCGCACCTTACAGAGCCTTTTGGGAAAATGCGGGGACCGATTCCAGAAATGTGAACGCCAACAATACATTTTGTGATTTTGACAAAGCAACACCTTGTATGCACCTAAAGCGGATTCACGCATTAACCTAAATAAAATCAAAGTAATAGATGTTGACATCAAATTTTACATAAAATCTGGTTAAAAGAGGGCTACAGGCTGTTTTTCCCTGGCGCAGACAATGTGGTCATATGTATAAATTTTCTGACCTAAAGCGGATTCACTCATTAACCTAAATAACATCAAAGTAATAGATGTTGACATCAAATTTTACACAAAATCTGGTTAAAAGAGGGCTACAGGCTGTTCTTCCCTGGCGCAGACAATGTGGTCATATGTGTAAATTTTCTGACCTAAAGCGGATTCACGCATTAACCTAAATAAAATCAATGTAATGGATGTTGACGTCAAATTGTACACAAAATCTGGTTAAAAGAAACTACAGGCTGTTTTTCCCTGGCGCAGACTATGTGGTCATATGTGTAAATTTTGTGAACTATGAAAATTAGAACCAAATTGTTGAGCAAACCCTAAGTCATATGTGCCAGTGAACATTGTATGTACGATATTGGTTCAAAATAGTTTTCACGCTATTATTGCCTTAAGAATGGGTTATACGGTTCATATCATTATTACTAATTTGTTGATTTATGCCATCAACACTATGAAAACTTTAATTCATTAAAAGTTTACCTATTGCAAACTTACTTGACGGTAATATCATAATCCGTAGTGATTTTGTCTAGGAAAAGTACATTACAATGTTCAACCCCTTGAAGCTTTCAAGCGGAAAAAGTACCAGGCATATTGTTTTACCAAGATAAACCGCTAATGGTAAAAAAAGTTGAAGACCTTCCACCAATCCGTTCTCAAGTTATAGATGTCGCCACAGAAACTGTGTTTCAGTAATGTGTAGGTATCCTAACTAACATGATGCATAATCTATCTTAGTGTAAAATCAGATAAATTTATTCAGTAATAACGGCAAACAAAATTTTGCTAAATTTCGGTCGTTTGCTAACAATTACCTGCCGTCGTCGATTGCTAATTTGAAGACATAGTCTGTTAAACTATAATTCTCATGTTTTCATTTGACATCAAGATGAAAACAAGGATCACTGTTTTATTGCTGAATGAAAGTCTGCATGCACCTAGGCTAAACAACTAACCTTAACTAGAACCTTTGCACCGTAGGGTTTCTACAACTTTGGTGGCATATGTTCATCCTGGAACCTGGTATATTGTGATCTGTGCTGTGATAGTTTTTGATCGTTAAGATTTATGTTAATCGACTTTGGCATTAAAATCCGTCGTTTATCATTTTATATCAATAATATAAGCAAATTAACAAGATCTTCAATCAATTTTTAGTGCCATGTTAGTACTGTAATGGTCTTTACTGTAATTGTGCTGTAGGAGCATCATTTATTTGCTTGGAACAAAAACTACTCCTTAAAACTCTGGTGCCGGCGGGAATTGAACACTTAACTTCTGGACTGGTTGGATGGAAGACTCGACCCCGTTTTAATAAATGTGCCCTGCATCACACTGCGGATCACTTGAACTGTGGCACGAGTATCACAAAGAGGCATGAAACGCTGCAGATATTCTAGTCTTAATAATTTAGATCGGGTAGAAAGTAATGTACAGCAATAAACCCGAACAATATGGTACCAGAAACAAAGCGCGCAAAATCTAGCTACCCGAATTTAGCGATCAAAGCCATAAAAACAGTAACAAAAATATCTAAACTTTTGGAAAGACGTCTTTTGGAAACACAATTTTGGATCACCTTTTATATCCTAGCCCATGCGTGTTTCCAGTTTGTTCAACCATTGAAAAAGTTATAAAGATTGCTGCTGCAGTTATTAGGCTACTCAAAAATCACGAAGGAGCAGGGAAGAATTAAGGGTTGCTATTTCACTAGGGTAAAGTCAACGGTAATGAATTTATATATTTATAGTATATCTAATATGTTTTCTATTTCCAATTAAAATCATATGATTTTATGATCTTTCTTAAAGATCATAGCTACCTTCTTTAAATTTCATAACGATTTCGTTAAATAACATTAGTGATATCAAGAGTGCATTAGTGAAGAGTATGACACTTCCCTGCCCTCACATATTAGCCAGTGTTTGATGACGCGGGTGTTTTCGACCTTACCCTCCCAATTTATGGGGGGGCCGAGATGCTCTGACCCCTCGCCCCCAGTTTCTGGGGTGTAGATCGGACCCCCAGTTTTCTTATTTTTGGGGTCGGGTCGGTCGAACCCTCCAATTTCTGGGGGGTCGGTTCATAAGCAACTGCCTATAAACCGACCACACCGGAAAGTAAGGGAGTCCGGGGGGGGGTCCGAGCTACCCCCTAGAAACTGGGTTCGGGGCATCTCGACCCCCAGAAATAGGGGGAGTAAAGCCGACAAAGCCCGCGTCATCAAACACGGGCTAATATGTGAGTACAAGGAAGTGTCATACTCTTCGCTAATGCACTCTTGGTGATAGTTAAAACAGTTAGTGGATGTAATAACGTTAGTGCATAGTGACAAAGGAGCTGGCGACGGGGTTGCTAAGCCACTATTGACGGGAAAAATAAATGCGTTGCGGGAATTAACTTGTGTTGTGGTTGAAAACTTAGTGGTGCCTGATGAGATGTCAATGTTTATAGATTCATTATTGCAGCAAAATTGAATCTTGATCACTCTGGACATGCGTATTTCAGCTGAACAACAAGTTTCGAAAGAAATGACAACCGAGGAGGGAGAACTTGACAAAAAAGAAATGTTTGGTAAAACCGAAAGCGTTTCAGAGAAGCCATTGATATTTTGCACGGCACTAAAACAAGATGTACTATCGAATTGGAATCACGACCCACAAATTATGGAACTAGGAGTACAAAGACAACAGCAGAGTCAAAGTTCGTTGCCAAGCTCTGACACAACCACAGAAATTGAAGCAATCTTTCAAGCACTTCGCGTTACCGACGACAACATCATAGATGACGCTCCAGCTAGAAAAATTTTGACCCCTAAATACGAACCCAAGTGGGAAAAAGTAGAAATTGTCCGAGATATCGAATATCCACGACGTGATTCGGCTATGGACACCAGCTCGCGTCTCGCTGTACAACCGCCGAAACGACTAAAAATGTTTATAAAGCCACAAATTCCAAATCTAAAAGGAATTTTGAAGAAAACAGATAGTGATCAATCTGCGTCGGTGGAATATCAGTCAGTGACCAAAATAGGTTCGAAAGATGATCCAGAAGACCTTTTACCTTATTACTAACCTATTTGGAAATGTTGAAACGGTCCGCTGCCACAACGATTTCCTACACGAACGCTTAGTATTAGCATATATCAACAACGGCATACCATGCACTTTATTTGCGCCCGTAGATTACGTTATGCGCGTTTCACAAAATAATGTGCGCAAAGCGGGGCATAATTTGGTCACGTGCAATCAAGTGCGCGTAACTACTACGGGCTTTTCGGTGCGCGTAAATTTTAGTTTACGCGCAACTAAGTGCGCGTAAATTTCACGGGCAAGAGATCGCCCGTAACTTTTTGACTACGCACACTTCATCGCGCGTAAATAAAAAGTTATGAACGGTTAATCGCCCGTAACTTAGAAGTTACGCGCACCCAAGTGCCCGTAATGCAAACGTTACGCGCCACTGGGTGCCCGTAATTATTTGTGTTACGGGCGATTAAGTGCCCGTAATAAAAATTACGCACAAATTGGTGCGAGTGATACGTAAGGTATGCCATATAGCTCGGTTAGGTTTACGCTGCTACATAAAATGTGCCATACACTGGTTACTCGCAAGCAGTTTCCGAAACAGGCTATCAATAGAGAACAAACCATGGTGCCCAGGTCATTTAATATAATACCGTTTAACATCAAACATGACCAAAAATGACAGAGGAACTAGAGTAGCGAAAAATTCGATGCGTTTAATGCATATATATGCACCATTTTATTAAATTTGCAAGTTTAGAAACATTGACCTTGATCCTTAGATTAGCAAATTTCTAGGTGCGAATAGCCTCATGTTTTCCCTATCATTCTTAGATGCCTTTGAACGAGCTTGTTTGGATTTGTTCGATCGACAATTGTTCGAACAATTTCACTTGTGACAGTCGTATCGGCACGAAGGGGGTCAAAAGCCTCGCCGCCAGAAATTTGCGAAGTCGCAGAAAGCCACATTTTGTGTTCCAAAAATTTAGGACGTAATTTCTTGCAAAGCGCTATTCTGTATAATTTTCCAAAGAGGCTGCTTTAGATTTTGCGTTATAGATCTTCGTGATAACAGATCACGTCTAACGAATCAATCACCGACATTTTAAGACTAACACCATGCTCATTTATGTTATTATTTCTCGTTTTCAAGCTGTTGAAAAAGAGGCCATTGACATTCACCATCTAGCGGCCCCGCCTTGCATTACTTATGGCGTAACAGCGACAACGGTCCGCTGAAATTGGTCGGATTTATTTTGTGATATAGCAAATTGTAGCAGCGCATGTTTCACCAGTGCTAGAGACTTTTGTCGTGCTATGCCTCAGGATGCGGAAGAGGGCATCGATTACTTGAAAGCACCGTCATATTGACGAGACCGTGAAGTATTCAATTTTCGTCTTTACCTCACTTTCAGTAGAAGGCAAAACCGCGTTTTAGCAAACTAAACGGATGGAATAGTCTAGATATATATTCATACATACCAATGGATCTTCATGCCAGGGTGAGGGGTTGCGGCCATCTCAGGGGTAACCCCGTAGAAGACAAAATTTTTCCGGGGAGGTCGGTGGTGGGAACCTGTTTTTTGGTCGCTGGGGTCGCATCGTCCGCTATGGGTAAACATTTTTCCACGGGTGGGGGTTGGATGTTCCACGTGCTTGCACGGGATACTCGAAATGGACAATTGAAGTGCACAGTTTTCAGACTTCCTAAATAATTATACTCGCAAACTGCTGTGCACAGAATTTTAGTCAAGTGCATAATTGCCCATAAATAGGCTTACGCCCACTTAAATGCGCGAAACTTTAGAAAGTTACGGGCATTTAAGTGTGCGTAAAAAAGGTTACGCGCGGCTTATCGCGCGTAACTAGAAAGTTACGGACAGATGTTGTGCGTAAATTGAAAGTTACGCGCGGTAAAAATTTTACCCGCATATGTGTGCGCGTAACTTTGTTATTACGCGCACAAATATGCGCGTAACAATTGTTACGTGCACCATATAGCGCGTAAACAAAATTTACGCGCAACTAGATGCGCGTAACTGTCACGCGCATTAAAGCGCGCGTAAAAATTTTGCCCCGCTTTGCGCACATTATTTTGTGAAACGCGCATTAATCCACTCTGTATGAGAAATTATTGAACACAGAGTATATCAACATGAATTCTTGCGAGTCGACAATATGTAGCCCGCTGTTAGTTAAGAATTTTATTATGCAGCGATACCCTATCTAATTGCGAATGAATTTGCTATAGTCGGATCCAGTATTCCTGTGATCCAATAAGTTAAAACGTTTTAAACGCTTGGTGCAGTGGATTCATAGACGGCAGCTTCCGAAATTAGTTTTAGGCTTAGTCCAACGTTTATATAAGAACCTAAGCTTAGGCTAAGGTGTAAGGCTTAGAATATCAAGAACGGCATGGTCTACGTTTCACTTATGCTCCGCGACGTGAGCGTGGTCATAGAGTCGCTCCCTGTTTGTTCTGCATATTTTACCAAGAACTAAGATAAAATAGATTGTACGGTGATCTTCAAAAAAATATATATTTAACGGCATTACAGGCATTTTAATACAAATGTATAGAGTTACAAAATACGGATCACCAAAATAATTTTTATCTTTCACGGTTTTATACTTCGTTTTTTGATTTATGTTTCGGTGGACCGTCCGGCAATGCTATCCATACTTAGTATCAAATGGTTATGATTATGATGCAAGAAATATTTAAGTCAGGTTCGTATTTTTGGAGTCATCCTGACCAAATGGATAACCCATATTTGTACCGATAAAGCAGCTGTAGGCTTATAATCCATAGAATACCATGGGCCATACGCAAGCAGGATTTACCATTGGTGAGCAACTGGTGGTCCCAAATTCGGAATATACATTCGGAGTCGAGGAGGAGTGACAAAGAGTTTATATAAACTTTTTACAGGCACCGCTCGGTTTAGTCTTGGACTTAGTATGTCGAGGACGAAATCTCCAATATAGGCTACGGCTCTCCGTTTGACTTTGACGCTGTTTTCTATTTTCCGAGCTGGGTTGACAGCCAAGTTTTTACACTAGCCATGCGGTCATTATTGTACACTGAATTAGGGAAAAATACCTGTACCAAGCCCGCAGCTTTGTAGAAAAGGAACATAACGCGTTATATATTTCCCAGCAAAGATTTAGTCCCCTAGCAGTGCGATTTACTAATTTTGGCTTCGTGCAAGCTGAAGCTTGCTACTTTTGACGGTTCAAACAAATTTTTTTATTTTCTGACTTTTATTTTGTAGCGCTTGTTAATTATTACATAGCTAGGAAATTTAAAGTCTGTAAATTCTGGTTAAGGTCTGTAAATTTACAGGTTAAATTCTGTACACGTCTGTAAATTCTGGTTAAGGTCTGTAAATTTACAGGTTAAATTCTGTACAGGTCTGTAAATTCTGGTTAAGGTCTGTAAATTTACAGGTTAAATTCTTTACAGGTCTGTAAATTCTGGTTAAGGTCTGTAAATTTACAGGTTAAATTCTGTACAGGTCTGTAAATTCTGGTTCAGGTCTGTAAATTTACAGGTTAAATTCTGTACAGGTCTGTAAATTTTGGTTAAGGTCTGTAAATTTACAGGCTAAATTCTTTACAGGTCTGTAAATTCTGGTTAAGCTCTGTAAATTTACAGGTTAAATTCTGTACAGGTCTGTAAATTTACAGGTTAAATTCTGTACAGGTCTTTAAATTCTGGTTAATGCGTCATTCATATTAAGATGCGTGCACACACTGTACACGGTTACGCGAGAACCGCAGTGGTCGTTACACTGCAGTTGTCATTACATTGTAACGACAATGTTGTAAGTCGCTACAAGCTTCGTGCAACAGCTGACATTTCCGAACGATGCTTGTAGCGACTGTATTAATTGATGTTACATTGCTTGTAACAACATTGTTTAAAGATGTACGTGCAGTGTAGCGACGACAATGATTTCCACACGATGCAGTAGCGAGGAATAATATTATTGCACTGCAGCTGTAACAGAGGCCGTAGCAGCTGCACACTGATGTAACAACAATTGAGAACAGCGCACTTCGCGCTTGTTACATAAAACGGAATTGTTGAACGCTGCTGACAATAATACGATGCAAAGCAATATGAGTGAAACCTATAAGTTTTTTTCAACTGTGTACCAAGTCTACTGAAGTTTATTTTAGAAGGAAGTTAGACTTATCTATAAAGAGATGTCATCACAAAACATTAGAGAATTATACTTAATATTTGATTCTGCAGTAGACGTGTGAATGGGCTGAAATTTTACGGTCCTGCTGGTCCGTTAGAAACCGAGGTCATTCCGGCCCGGCGATGCAAATTTACGGCCTGACGCATTGGAAACTGAGGTCGGCATGGACGGGAGCTTGCAAAATTTCTGCCTAGGCCGTCTAGTTTGTGATCGGATGTTGGCTGTTTCTATATAGGTAATCAATACAGGCTATCCAGATTTAAAAATAGCCGTGAAATGGGCGCGACAAAAAATTGGTAAAATGAGCCCACTGATGTCAACTTATGTACTAAACATTCGTTTTTTGCCTTGACCCAAGAACGGAATGAAAATTTTCGCGGGCGGGGCTGGACCGGGCATCACATCATCTCTATTCTGCAACACAAAATGCTTTGGAACATTGGACGAATTTAACAGGAAACAGCACCAGCCATTGTTTAAAATTCACACTTTCAGTTATGATGGTTGCTTTTATTCAATGATCACTAGCAATTTAACAGGAAACAGCACCAGCCATTGTTTAAAATTCACACTTTCAGTTATGATGGTTGCTTTTATTCAATGATCACTAGCAATTCAACAGGAAACAGCACCAGCCATTGTTTAAAATTCACACTTTCAGTTATGATGGTTGCTTTTATTCAATGATCACTAGCAATTTAACAGGAAACAGCACCAGCCATTGTTTAAAATTCACACTTTCAGTTATAATGGTTGCTTTTATTCAATGATCACTAGCAATTTAACAGGAAACAGCACCAGCCATTGTTTAAAATTCACACTTTCAGTTATGATGGTTGCTTTTATTCAATGATCACTAGCAATTCAACAGGAAACAGCACCAGCCATTGTTTAAAATTCACACTTTCAGTTATAATGGTTGCTTTTATTCAATGATCACTAGCAATTTAACAGGAAACAGCACCAGCCATTGTTTAAAATTCACACTTTCAGTTATGATGGTTGCTTTTATTCAATGATCACTAGCAATTCAACAGGAAACAGCACCAGCCATTGTTTAAAATTAACACTTTCAGTTATGATGGTTGCTTTTATTCAATGATCACTAGCAATTTAACAGGAAACAGCACCAGCCATTGTGCTGAACCAGGCAATATTAAACTGAACAAATTTAGGCTGCAGCTGACTGTATCAGTTTGGGGATATGTATAATCACACCGTATAATAGCATGAACCGTGATATAACCCGAATTTGATGTTGCCGTTTTAAACGAAAATTCTATTTTCGAAATCCATTTTTGTATCAGGTATGCTGTATTATTTATGCTGTACAGGTCTGTAAATTCTGGTTAAGGTCTGTAAATTTACAGGTTAAATTCTGTACAGGTCTGTAAATTCTGGTTAAGGTCTGTAAATTTACAGATTAAATTCTGTACAGGTCTGTAAATTCTGGTTAAGGTCTGTAAATTTACAGGTTAAATTCTGTACAGGTCTGTAAATTTTGGTTAAGGTCTGTAAAGTTACAGGCTAAATGCTGTACAGGTCTGTAAATTCTGGTTTTTGTTTTGACATATTCTTTCTTTTTGTCAAGTTAAATTAAAGTTCAATCTTCGTGGTAGCTGGGAGTTCGCCGACCAAGCCGCTTAGTATTTAAACAATACATCATTAAACTACAGAGAGATATGATTGTTGAGTGAGACTAATGTAGCCCGTATTTGCGAGTCATAACACAGACCAGTGGTACATAATGAAAAAATTAAGCATTTACGTCACAGTTTACCACTTGAGGCTTTCAAAGCTTTACTGGCGTAAAATGGGACTAGCGGATGTTTTAAAGCCTTGTGTTAACTGAGTTTATCGCCTTGAAAATATTTACAAGTTTGCTTAACAATCATCCGAGCAACAACTTCTTCATAGCAAGCACGTGTCTGTGTCTGTGTATGGCGTCATGGGAACCGGGCTCGACTCTTGACGCGGATCACTTGCTTTGTCAAATATTGCACGATACAGAAATCAAATTTGGGGGTTGAAGTGTAAAAGATTTGAAAATTTCAATGACAAAACATGGGCAAATAAAACCCGTTCGAGTTGCTTTATGATGGTATAGCTAATGTTGATACCCAACTAAATAATATTCCACTGACCTAAACAAGTTCTTAGAGAATTTTTTGACATCTATCTAAAAGTAATCAAAGAAGCTTAAATTTTGGTTAACCGTAGGGTTTAGTAGAAAACTGCATTCATGTTTAAACCTTCCAGAAAGGTTGTGAAATGAAGGTTCAATTATTTTTTCAGGTAATAACCAGGTTTCCAGGTAAAATTCAACAATAATATTCTTTACACGAAACACTAAGTTTGAAACAGTATAAAAGTACAACGACTTCAGTTTTTATTTTAAAACTGATTTATATTAAACCTTAAAATTGAAAATATAAAACATTTTTTTTCAATTTTATGCATATATACATAATTTTATGCATTCGTAGCATGTATATATTTATATATGTTTTATGAATGCGAACCAATGCATTTATTCCAAAAATACGTTCGCTATTCTCAGCTTCTTCCAGTCGATAGAATTATGCTGTGAGCCGCTTAAGACAGCTAAAATTTATAAATAAAATGATGAAATTTGAATTACATTTAAGGTAAAATTTGACAATAAAAGTGCGAGTGAAAAATTGAATTTATTCAATCGTTGGATTCTTTTCGGTAGTCATTCATTCTAAAAGTCTTTACTAGTATTATTGTGCTTCCAATTACATTAAAAGCCATATATGCTCATAGGAGGTATTGAGGTACGATCCCTGAATCACCGATCCCCTTCCCACGATTGCAAGGCTACCCCGACAAGTGGTCACCCTAACGTCCGCCCTGTAGGCGCTGAACCCATAGGTGCGGTTTGCACCGCTAATTTGGTCGCACCCCCGGCCGAACACGTCTACTCTCTTCTTGGACTCCGGAAAACGGTCCATGTGTGGATAAAATCAGTGTAACTGTTTCCCAAGAAGTAAAGACATAAAGTCCAAAGTACAATTGTCTATAAATATACATACGAATGGATCAAATATTAAACTTTGAAACAAAAACTACATAATTAGTTTATGTTTTCAAAGTTTGTCGCTTTTTCATGACCTCAAACTGACTCTTTTAATATTCTACCCGATTATAGACTTTTGAACATTTTCTATTTCAGTTGTAATTATTGAACAACCTTGTGTTTACATGTAATTCTTTCGGTACTATTACAAGGCTATCAATGAAATAATTTATCGATTATAGGGCTCCGGCAGGGCTCAATACAGGGTCTACGCTGGTCTCAAACAGACCAAGTGGCGCCGAAAGGATATGTTTAGATGTATTCGAAAAGTATTTTTTGTCAGGTATTGACAACACAAAACCAAAGAGCCGCCAGCCTATGGGTTCCGCGCCCAGGCAAACGTTTAGGGTGAGAGCCACTTGTCGGGGTAGCCTTGCAATCTGGTGGGAGGGATCGGTGATTCAGGGAATCGTACCTCAAATACCTCCTATGAGCATATATGGCTTTTAATGTAATTGGAAACACATATAATACTAGTAAAGACTTTTAGCCAATGAATGACTACCGAAAAATAATCCAACGATAAAATAAATTCAATTTTTCACTCGCACTATTTATTGTCAAAATTTTACCTTAAATGTAATTCAATTTTCATCATTTTTCATTATAAATTTTAGCTGTGCTAAAGCGGCTACACAACATAATTCTATCGACTGGAAGAAGCTGAGAAAATAGCGAACGTATTTTTGGAATAAATGCATTGGTTCGCATTCCATAAAACATATATAAATATATACATGCTCAATGAATGCATAAAGTTATGTATATATGCATAAAATTGAAAAAAAAATGTTTTATATTTTCAATTTTAAGGTTTAATATAAATCAGGTTTTAGAATAAAAACCGAAGTCGTTGTACTTTTATACTGTTTCAAACTTAGCTGTTTCGTGTAAAGAATATTTATATGTTGTAATTTTACCTGGAAATTTTATGGTTACCTTACCTGAAAAATAAATTTGAACTCTCATTCACTTTTCTCAAAGGTTTTAAACATGAATGCAGTTTTCTACTAAATTCCTACCGGTTTAACCAAAGAATTTAAGCTTCTTTGACATACTTTTAAGAATAGATGTCAAAAAATTCTCTAAGAACTTGTTTAGGTCCAGTGGAATATTACTTAGTTGGGTATCAACATTAGCTATACCATCATAAAGCAACTCAAACGGGTTTATATTTGCCCATGTTTTGTCATTTTGAAATTTTCAAAACTATTTACATTTTAACCTCCTAATTTGATTTCTGTATCGTGCAATATTTGACAAAAAAGTGCGAGTGAAAAATTGAATTGATTCAATCGTTGGATTCTTTTCGCAGTCATTCATTCTAAAAGTCTTTACGTATATTATTGTGCTTCCAATTACATTAAAAGCCATATATGCTCATAGGAGGTATTGAGGTAGCATCATCCTGACCACCATTCTTTTGACCACTATTGCAAAGCGACCCCGACAAGCGGTCAATCTTAACGTCCACCCTGTATTGAACCCCTGCCGAGCAATACGTACTTATGAGTACAACA
>JASANE010001042.1:0-14245 GCA_030248225.1 Trileptium ribeirensis
CCTCAAGGGAGTTCTTACTCAACCTATTACGCGCCAAACCACACCGACAAACCCCAGCTAGAGCCCAATCAAAAGTTAATTGGGAAGACGAAGAGGATGAGATACCTCTTAAAAAGTTGACCGGGACCCCGGCGAAGGCCCCACTTTGAACTCGATCCTCCAACTGAGGAAAGTGAGGGATCTCCTGAAATGGAACCCTCTGCGCCCGAGGTTAAGGAGAGGGAAGAAACCCCTCAACCTACCCGCCGACAACCACATAGGCAAGCTAGGGACCGTTGTCGTTGGTATGAAGAATACATACCATACGGAAAAGAAGCCCGGGTGGTAATACCACGTTTGGACACCCGACGAATGGAACCTAAAATTGCGACACCTGCTCGACGGACTCATACCCTCCTCACCCGACCGGCCGCATCGTGACCCTGTTATGCCGATGGATTATCCATCTGGTAGTGCTCGTGCACGGCACGACATGTTTGAACCTTTTAAGGACATCTTTGATGAACAGGACATCGAGGACATGCTAGCCGCACATCCGGACTTGGAACCCGACGAGGACAGTGGACAAAGACAATTACAACCTGAAGATATCGGACTAGAAGTGGTCCGACCTCCGAGACAACCGCCTCGCGAGCGACGGTTGTAACGTTTAAATCACTCGAGAAACACCCCAGAAGACTCGAGCTCCCGCCTCCAAACTCCCTCAAGAGCCGCCACTAATGGCGATGAATACTATTGCAGGAACAACCAAGTCAAAGAACTCAACGACATGGAACAAATTCCGCAACCTCGAGTGCCGCACTACACCATCAATCATGATGCGCCGATGGAAACGTTCCTGTCCAAAGGTACACATTGGCCAGAACTCTCCAACATGGCCCCGTTAGGCCAAACCGTCACCCAATACCCCATCGAATATACATCGACGGAGCAAGGCTACCAGCTCCTCGTCACTTATTTATTCGACGAGGAGCAAGCAAAACAAGACATTTCAGACGAGGTGACACCGCTCACAACCGGGGCGCCAACAGCTGTAATAGGAAGCCCGATAGCTCCCCCAGGACAGCCAAACCCCGAGGCAATCCCATCGCAACTAGTTCCCGACACGCAGATAACTACAGTACCCCCCGCAACGCTAACTCAACAGGCAGCCACGCTAAGCGCAATTCCAATTAGGATGGATCCAGGAGAAACTCCAGTAATGTCAGTACGTACCACAACTATCTCGGGTTCTGGAGTCGGACCTCAGGCTCGGGGATCTAAAAGGCCACACCGGCCTGAATCAGAAACCGCAGGACTAAGAGCTACCACACTACCAACTGAGCAAGAATTCGATAGGCTCATGAAATTAATGATGCACTACGAAACAGACATACTACCAACCGTTAGGATCGAGGACGCACAGGATACCCAGGAAAACATATACTTGCCGTTCTTTTCGGACCTCCCAGATTTTAATTTAGTACGGCTTTTACCATATATACAACGAAACGACCCAGAACTGGGTCCAATTTGGTGGTATTTATATAATAAAACACGGCCCAGGGCCGAGCTAGGCGCACTAAGAATCGAAATGCGAGCTCATTACTTCGAGTTAGCTCAGGACACTAAGATACTGTACATGCACCCATTACAACCAGGAGACATAAATTATAAATTGTGCGTCCCAATTACATTGGTACAACAAATACTCAAACATGAACACAACACTCTATATAGAGGACATCCTGGCCGTGATCGGCAAATAGCAAAATTGAAACAATTCTATTAATGGAAAGGTATTTCAGAACACGCACAACAATGGATCAGGCGACGCACTCTGTGCCAGTCCGCGAAGGACCCAATTTCTCGGATAACCACCGGATTGGGCAGGGTTCCGTTGGAAAATCAACCAATGTATCGTGTATTCGTAGACATACTTGATATTCAGGTCAGATCACAAGCAGGCAATCGCTACGTTATTGCATTTATAGATCAATTCACAAAATTCGCAATAGCAGTAGCAATAAGGCACCAGGATGCGTACACCGCCGCACACATATTTTTATATGAAGTAGTCAATAAGTACGGAGCTCCCAGGGAGCTATATTCTGATAGAGGAGGTGCTTTCACCGCACACATGTTTGAAAGCCTGTGCCAGGAAATGCACATTTTTCGGCACATGAGTTTAGCTTACCACCCTCAAGCAAACGGTGAGATTGAAAGATTCAATAGGACACTATTATATTTACTACGAGTAAGCGTACCGCAAGATGATCACCATTCATGGGACATATCATTACCATTTTGTGTAATGGCTTACAATTCCTCGGTACATACAGCAACAAAATATCCACCGTTTTTACTAATGCATGGATTTTACCCTAGGTTACCCGGAGAATACGACACCCATAGTGCAGCCACAGGATATACTGGAGCCCACTCCTATAGGGCCAACGCGCAGCGCTGGATGGCTTCTATCAGGGAACGCGCATATCAATCAATGAGAGCTGCTCAAGAAATAAATCGGTTAAGATACAATAGGCGAGCTCGCGAACCACGCTATCAAACAGGCGAATTAGTCTGGGTCTATAGACACGATACCACACCAGGAACATCTAGGAAACTCACACCTCGGTGGTGCGGACCATACGAAATACTAGGGATCACCCCGCCATGCATGCGTGTAAGAATGCATTCAAATCCGGAAGGTATGGCACATGTAGTACACCTTAATAGAACGAAGCCGTGTTTTAGGGCATTAGATCCAGTGCCTAACGTAGGAGACTGGTTAGGCCAAGTGCACGCTTCTGTCCTAGAAAGGGGCTTAAACGAACCGACCCAACGAATCATCGCTGATAGGGATTTTGTAACAGAAATCGAACCCGTAGATGAGGTAGCAGTACGCACAGGACGAACAGCAGTCAGTGATAGTTCGGACACTGAGAGTATAGAAATAGGTGACCCCAATGATCCCAACTTTTATCGCCGGACGTACGCAGAAATCGAAGCCGAACAGGCAGCAGTGGAACACATTGAGTATCGGACGGACGATTACGAGCCGCAGAATCCAAGGACAGTCAGGAATCGGATTCCACTGACTGATCCGGATAGAGAAATAGAACCATCTTGGCCACCAATATCGCAGGAATAGGTTACCAGCCAGGAGGCCTTCTCATACATACCAGAACCTGGTAGCCGAGACACACAGGTGGAATACGGACAACATACCGTGCCAGTAACGACGATGGAACGAATAGTAGCTACCAGCGAGGAGGTCCCATTCGGCGTTCCGACTGTAGGTGTTGGAATACTCGAAGAACAGCATTTTTACCCAGCGGACATTACGCTGTCTACAACACCACGAGGGGCTTCAGGTGGAATCGTCGTACCCGGACCATACACCTCCGGAGATCTACGTTCTGCAATTATGCTCGCTGCTCAGGACCATCCATTATTTCAATCGCGACCAGCTGAACATATTATGGCATCACGACTACGCGTACCAATGGAGATGTCAACTCAAACTGTAGGGGACTATACAACAATGCGTCCCTATAGCGCCCCACCAGCAAGTGCCAACACACCTATGGCTCCTCATCAATATGTTTTCGCGAGGCGCCCATGACGCAACCGCCCTTGGGGTCGCCAGTGTCCAGCTATTTGTCGGAAACTTCTGGAGAAGGTACCACAGTGGACGTGAGAGCAGCCGAAGCGGACGACGAACAAACTAGCCAAACATCGCAGAATTAACCATCGCCAGCGCTACAACACACTCCATAATGTGTACATTCCGACCTGGCCTGTTGCGTTCAACACACCTGACGCGTGGGAACGGGACGAGCCACACATGGAGTGGGGCGAGCGACCGCAGTTCCGCGAGCCGATGGTATCCAACTACTGCCGTCGCAACCTACGCGAGTGGGTAAGCCATCTGGATCGCGACGCTGAATTAAAACGCTTGGCACCCTGAGCGATTGCGAGCGTGAACGCGTAACGTTTGTAGCCAACGCGAGCGAGCAACAGAATAACAGCATGAAAGGAAACGAGAAGATCAGTCAGTATGACTTGCTAAGCGCCGCATTGGAAGTGGTAGTTAGGAGCACGAAACGCATCAAGGTAACAGCAGTGAGAAAGGCCTGAGGCAGCAATTCAAAATACTATCTACGAACAATGCAGGTAACTGAACTAGGTAAGCAATCGGTACAACCTGGTGAGTTAGCAAACCTACCAAGCGGAAGTACAATCTTTAAATAGAATACTCAACATAGCGACCACCAAGAACCAACTTTTAACGAGATTAAAATAAATCTAATAGGCAGACCAATCCTCAGCTCTTAACTGGAAATCACTTAAAATAACCCCTGGATCAGGGCATAACCGGCAGTCGGGTCCTTTTCCGGGGGGCGCACCAAATAACTTCGGAGGTACGTGCTAAGAAGCATAGGATGTATATATATATCTTGTTACTGTCGTAATACTGCAAATAAATATAACGTTTAGAACGTTGGGGGAATTTAAATAGGTCAAACCAAAATACATTTTCGAAATGTTACAAGATCAAACTTAAAAAAAATATTATAAACCATAAGGGAAAACTTCTAAAATTACCGAAAATAATGGGAGAAGGGACGCGTTTTTGGTGATAACCAAACAAATTGATCGTCCTTCTACCCTCGTTTTAACAAATTTTAACAAATTTTTATGAAATTCTTGGAAAATTTTCGAAACTTATTGTAATTTTATCCCCAAACGGGCTAAATTCTTGGAAAATTCTCGAAATTTCCGGTAATTTTAAGCTCAAACGGGCTTAATTTTCAAATTTCATACAAATTTTACCTAATTGAAATCAAGGGCTGTGCATCACATGGAATTAATCACGCAAAATTTTCACCTTCTTTCCGTAACTCGAGAAATTTAACTTACTACCATAAGTAAGGAGTCTATAAAATCCAAAAAAATTTTAAGAGATGTAACAGCCCGAAATTTCAGGGATTCAAATAAGACATTCAAATAGGGAAAAGCAGCCAAATGAAGGTCAAAAGTTTGGAAAATGGGTATGACGGGCGATCGGATACCGGTGGAGCGTAACTTGGATACTATATTGTGTATCGTTCATCGCTGTTATAAAAATAAAAATGTACCATAATTGTGATTTGTCATATTGTCACGCTCCACCCGCCCGAGGTGCTCGGGGTGATTTTGGCACTATAATTGAATACTCCTGCTATTAAGTATGGTATCCGGTCGGCCCTATATAAATTGGATAATATCGTTGTGTTGGTAATATAATGTGCACTTTATTTTTATATCTGATATTGTGGAAGAGCATATTACTGAATCAAGAAGTAACGTGATGGACCAAATTTTCGGGAAAGAAAGACAAAGACCTTATCTAAACGTTAATTTTATAGGGGGCCACTAAGAAACAAAAATTTCTATATTTTCTGACACTCCCGGCTAGTTAGGCTTATCACCTCACAAACAGGGGTTCCCCAGGGCTTCAAATTTCGTATTCGGGCCAACTTGGCCCCTACCGGTAGGTACTTAGGGACCCCTAAGTAGGCGTTTAAACACCCAATTTTCAACGACCTAAATCTTAATCAAAATAACCAAAACTCCCCGGTTTTTCGGTCTCTACATCTCCACAGGGTCTAAACCGGGGCCACCTAACTTAACCGGTCCGAGCAGGACCCGGATAACCCCATCGGGACGCTAAAATTTTCTGTTTGCGACACACAAAACGGCCTCTAACAGGCCACCCGTGGGAGCTATATTAAAATTAACACTTTTATCAGTAGGCGACCAGCCAGGGCATGAACCTGGTCCCGCCCCCGGCCACCTACTGTTTTCCGTTGAGTTTCAATCGGCAAAAATATGTTTAAAGCAGGATACAAATTCGGCGCCCTGGGCGCTCGTATATTTTGTCGTCTCAAAATTGTTGCGCCGACCAGCGCGAGGTTTAGGGCGTGTTGGCAGCCTTCGGCCACGGCCCAGCTAAAATTGTTTACGACGTCGTAGGGGCACTGTGTCGGCGTAGTGTTATTATGTTATAGTGTATCTCAGTCGCTGCCGATTGTGGCATTGTTAATATGTTTTTGTGTTTATTCAATGATGTTTCGAATTTTAAATTTTGCCGCACAATTTTTGAAGAAGCCAAAGCAACAAGAAAGGAGAGTCAGGACAAAAAGGGAAGGGGGGAACGAACCTGGTATAAAAGCAGAAACCTCAATGCAGCATTGGGACCAGTCGAGGACAACGCCGCTAGAGTCGGCGGCTTTTACAGTTTGTAGTTGGCGGTTGTCGCCACTTTAAGTGTTTTTCTTGCAAGGCTTTCGGTTTTCGGTTTCGCTTTTGGTCTTTATTTTTCCAGGAGTGGCTCTGGCTGTGTAGAGGCAGTGCAGAGTCCCCCCTGGTGACTTCTTTTGCTTTCGCTAAAGTTTACCGGTAAGAGGCTGCCCTTGCGGGTGTTGGTGCGTCCGAAAGGATGCCCCGCGCACCGGTAAGTGCAGACCCGACGAATTGGAAATTGTGCACGCTGAAGTTACTCACGAAATCTTAAGTCTCGACTGGTTCCCCGCTCGCCGGGTCACATTTTTCCACTTTGGACCCGGTGGGCGAAAATTGCTTAGTGATGTGAACAGGGAACAAAACAACACACGGGAAGGGGGAGGACGTAGGGACAAGGGAGGGGTAAGGTTCTGAAGTAAGGCAATTAAAGCAAGAAACATGTATAAGCGTGTTGACATGGAGGCAGCCGCTCAGGCAAAAGTTAGTTGAGTATTAGTAAGGATCCGCGCTAGGCTTCTCATCATTGAGCCTTGATCCCTGAGCGTCTCAGCAAATCGTTCTCCTTAAGGTCGTTTTAAAAAACCCAGTCTTCCAGGCCGTTTTAGACACGGTAGAAGACTGTAATAATTTTCATCAAACAGTTTAAGATCCCGCCACAAATTGGCACTATGAAACAAGTCTAATTTTTCCAATGACCTTCAAGAGATAATGGAGCTTCTTTCGATTAGTGCTCCATCCGTGCTCGCTTTCGAAGTCGTAGCTTGAGTCGAGCTTAAGTCATAGGAAAATATATAAGAACTACTCCAGGTCACACGATTCAAAGACCCAGTTATTGGGTAGGCAGAGCGAGCGGTCCGCTTGGAACGGACGCAGTCATTTGCACGCGTGAGGCAGCCTAAAGGAAATTAATAACGGAACCCCTGACGCTAGCCCCAGAAAACTGAGCTTCTACTCTGAGATTTGTCTCGCTCCGAATAAAAATTTTTAGTCAACTAACCCAACAAATCCAGACGGGTCTCAGGCCGTTTAGACACGGTAGAGCACCCCGTCACGTATTTTTACAATAGAACAATCACCGATGGGTCGATGCGGCCGCTCCATAGGGAGTGACGTATCAGGACCTGTCGTGCGTTGTTGTCCCCATTTCTCACGGTTTTGCAAATCTATCATTCTAACCATGCAGGGGTATCCGAAGTGTTTTTAAGCTTAAATCACAACTAGTGTCTTTTGGTACTCAAACTGAGTGTTCGTTGCCGGTGCGGCAGCACGCGCCCTATCCATGCTTGCAAATGACTGCGGCCTCCAGATAAATCAAAGGCGCTTGGAGAGGAGCATGACCAAAACAGGAAACGAGACGGAGCCAGCTGCAGCGTATAGTCAAGTCAAATTTTAAGGCAATTTTTGTGCCCGTACCCGTTAGTCGAGCGACGACCCTGAGGAGGACCCAAAACAATTGTTTTCCCCAATCTTTTGTGAAGGAAAACGTATAGGCGCGGACCCATAAACCGTTTAGACACGGTAGGTTGCAGTACAGCGCCCTGTTTACATGTCAAAATCATCAATTCAAAGAATCGTTACAAGACAGACAAAATTCGGGAGACGCGGCAGCGTATCCTTCTTTTGTTGACGACCCGCATTTTAAGCTGGCCCTGGTGCACGCAGAGTTTGATGACAAAATGACAAAATCCCATTCCAAGCAAACAGCAGCTGACGTCCGGCCTCAAAATAGCGAACGGCACCTAGGTGGAGTACAGAGAGTAACAGGGAAATGACAAGAGGACGTCCGATAGTTCAGAGCGTTTTCACGAGCGAAGCCAACCAACGGTCGGCAAGGAAAGTGCGTTTCCGCGTCCTGTCAGGTGGGTAAGGCAGTCCACAGGGTGCAAAACAAAGGTGCAAGCGGTATTGATTTTTACTTGGGGATTAATCAGGATTCACATCACCCATTCGGTACCTAAATATATTCCGGGGTGCCCTGCGAGGTACCCATGTGCCTTGTTGTATATAAACTATTCTGGTTATTGGAATGTCATAATTTGTGCTTTATCTAAATAAAGTGTTAGAGTGTGGAATTCATGGCAGGCGATATGTGGTTAGTGTAGTGATTAAACTAGCGTTTCAAATGGTAGAAATCCGAAGCGAACCTAAGATTACATTTTACGCTTGGGTTACCCGAAATTCATAGTTAGGCTCGTTCGATAGTTGGTGCACGGCTCTACTCAAATTTACGCGCGCTAGACAAGAACCCTTGGGATTGAGCTCCAGGTGTTCCCTTAAGCTATCAGTTCGGCGAGGCACCTCTAGTGGAATCAACCAACGCCCCGCGTATCCGACTGAAACAAGGAACCGCACCTCCATTTAGGATTTAAATAGAATTGAGGGAAAGGCGAGTCAGCCTTATTACCTGTGAGCAGGCTTAGGGGTTGACTCTCCCTCAGGGGGACCTTCATGCCATTAGACACGTGGGCCAAAATAGGGGCCAGGCCGAACACCCTGGTTAACCCGCCGGCAGCCTGCTAAGCTAAGCGGTTCCCTTTAGGTCATTACATAGATCACCGGGGAGTCGTGGAAGCCGGGGTTGTCCGGGAACCACAGCAAGAAAAATGGTGGTGCAGCTGGGATCCATTAGGGCCAGAACTGGTCCTAGTACATAATACAGTGTATTTCTAAACAACCATTAATTATTCTGTTCCTGTATCAATCTTTTGGCGTATGTTTACAAATAAGTTATACGATGTATGTCTTGATATTAAAACTGCTTTGGTAAAATTCATAATGTTCCGAATTTGTTTTAATTCTTAAAAGGTTTACATTTTCTGCCTTACATTTATTTAACGGCGAGCCATTACCATTTCATGATGAATTTGATGCTGAATTCTGAAATTTTCCGTCACGACTAGCGTTAGAGATTAGAGTTTGTCACATTGTGTTTTGCTACGCTACTTTTTCCTGCAAATTTGTCTGACTAAAAGTTTGTTACCATGGATTTGTATACATAAAGTACTGCCTGCTGTAAGGTTAAGCAGCAGCAAACATAAGTGAATCCGGTCTGTTGTAATCGCTAAGTGTGCTAATCGGTTTAACCACAAAAATTTCATGAATTTATTGGTAGATGACGAAAATTTGTCATTATATTGCGAATATTTCGATATTTTACAAGTATAAGTTTATAAACTTTATAAAAATCAATAGAATAAGGACGTTTCTTTTCGTTTTAGCCGGCCCTCGATCCAGACGATTTGAAATGATGTACTCAAACGATGGGGAAGTCGTTGCATTACGCTCAGAAAGTGTATCCTTACATTGCATTGCGGCTGGATAGTAAGTCAACGCAAAACGGAGATGGTGTATAAACAGGCGTTATAATTACCGTTGGCTAGAGACCCCAGATTCTAGCAAACATTAATTGAAAAACGATAATTTAAGGCAAACTTCATAACCGATCCAGCCATTGACACCCAAGTTTCCACAAAGGCTGATCTTATGCCCATCAAGCCACACGTATATAATCTATTAGTTCTATTTCTGTGAAAATATATTTAGTAAAATGTATAGATTTTATTTGCTTTATGTAAATTAAAATATATAGCTATCCTGTGCTTGCATGTAAAAGACCAAAACGGATTAAGGGATTTACGTAATTATTTTTGTCTGACGTGCTTAGCCGTTCGCATAATCACGCAGGCCCGTTTATCTGTAATGCCACCGGTGGAACAACTAGTGTTGAATAACCCTGGTTTTCATGTCAAAATCTACTCAAATTTGGATTTGATCATTTGTAGCTTGAGAATATCTAGATCGATTCAGCTTAAATTTTCGCACAAGATATGTCCTTATGAGGTATATTTATACTACAAGTATTGATTCTATACTATTTGTTATTGAGGGAAAACCGTCTCAGAACTGATATTTTAGCCAAAATCAATGCATTTTTTGGTCTTTTTATTTGTAACATGTTAATACTTTGGTACATTAACCTCAAATTTAGATGAATAAAATGTCGTATTTCATACATCTGCCACTAACAACAATTCTATATTACATACCGCAAAGACTGTAGGTGCTAAAAGATAGTTGAACTAAAATCTAGCAAATTTCGGTATTGTCATATGTAGCTTCGCCTGATTACTGTGTTCACTGCACATATTAACTTTTACGGTTTACATATAGCTTTAGGATTATTTCTGTATCACGATCAACTAAGGAATATGGGTTCTAAACGGGATCAATCTATCTTAAAACTTGGAAAAACTGCATTTTCTATCGATAAATGAATAGATTGAAGGAATTTATTCACTAACCGGATTGTTTGTCAGGGAGAAACTCTATGCGTTCCGCTCCAAGTATTTTATGAATATTGAAATATTTTAGTCCAGTGCCAATACCAAAATGGTCAATAGTCCGCAGCTCAAATCGTGGCCGAGTCAGCAGAGGAGATGGCGGTTTGTCGCAACTAATTGCACGGAGTCATGGTCACATTTCGTATACGAATAAAGGCAAAACATTGGTCATCGCAAATATAACTCGATCTGACGAACATACTTATCGGTGCACATTTGAGCGACACGATCATATATATCAAGACTTTGACGTTGTTGTCGAAGGTTGGTGGGTAAAACTATGCTTCCCTCTCAGAAAACGATCCGTTCGATATCGTGGCGTTCAGACTATTATTTCAATAATTTTTGATGTATTTGCCAGTTTTAATTTTTTCACTTGAAAGTTTTCGAAAAAACCCCCGAAAAATATAATAAAACTCCAAAATGATAGGTTAAATTTTTTTTACATTGATAGCAAATGGTAGAAACAGTCTGTCATTCCTCGCCTTAAAACTAAATTCGATCTACATGAAACATTGTAGTGAAATGAGTGAACAAATTGCTTTTAAGACATTTTATTTATTATCAGAACACGAGTTCTCATAAATTATACAAAGAATTTTGTACAATAAGAAACCGTGACATTTTGCTAAACAAAAATCACATTACTATTTTACATAAACTACAACAATTATATTCAAGCGTTAGGCTAGTTAACTCGATTGCAATAACAAAATTATTCCCGTTGGATTTACCCTAAGTGATATCAAGCACTAATTCCGCAAAAAAAAGATGTTTTGACTCCTCTACTTCCTATACTTAAAGATACACACAGCGATATGTTCTTCCGAGTCGTATGCGAAGGTATCCATTTTCAAAGAATCACAAACAAATATCTACAGATACTACTGCAGGTAAGATAGGTCCATTTCACCTTTAGGGTCGGAGGTTATAACGTCAGAAAAAGGAACCGGTTAGGGCGGGGGTTCGGGGTGCGACAGCGTCCGGACTTAGGCTTAGTACATGGCTCATATATGGACCTTAGCTTAGGCTATGACTAAGGCTTAGGCTTAGTATGTTGAGAACGGCATAGCATGCACTCAATTCCGCCCCTAAAGGTTATATTGGCAGTAAGACACATCGTAAAACTCATTTCTTGTAAATTTTCTGCTAAAGATAGATTGTCGCATTTCTTAGCTGCTGCATTAATGCAGTTCCTTATTATTCCATAGGCTACAGTTCATGAACAAAAAATAATATTTCCTAAATTTTTACCTAATATTGCGTTTTTAACCTTCAGCACATATCGTCAAAACTGTTTGTATGTACTGATTTTCATGCGAAATTGTTAAACAACTCTCAGTTTTAAACTAAAATCATGTCGAATTTTGTTGTTTCTACCTATAACAAAGTAAGCGCTAAAGTTATTTGATAAAATTTTTCAATATAAAGGCAACCTGAGCTATTGCAACGGCAGGCCCAATATCTAGCCGATAACCTTTTAGCATCTATTACCAGTTTTGTGTCAAAATCGCGCAGGTATCGTGGTTGTTACTAAAGCTTGAGGATGATTGTCGGTGTTTAGTTTAAATTTCGGCAATATAATATAGTACACATTGCAATTAAGGGACACCTTCAGTGACACCGTATGTATTTAAGGGACATACAAGTACACATTGCAATTAAGGGACACCTTCAGTGACACCGTATGTATTTAAGGGACATACAATTTAAAACCTCTCTAGCTAAATAAATATCAAACCTACAACACTAAAGTTTGCACTATTGGAAAGCGTATATACTAGGTACCAACTCTCAGATGTTTATATTTTTTCTATAGTGAAATATATTTGCATTGATATTTTGTCCCTTATTTCCCCAAAATAGGGTTAAAACTACTAAAAGTTACTAGTGTCCCTTAATACCATATATCCCTTAATACCATATGTCCCTTAATACCAATGTGTACTATATGCTTACTATATCATAGATATTTCCGTATCATTGTTCAGACAACCGGATAGACAGCCAATATTCAAAAGTAATAGTTTGAACAAGGATTTTTGTATATCTCGTTGTTATAATAATTTTAATTCTGTTTGGCTGAAGTCGCTGCAGTGTTTGTGTTAGCGCTGTGACAGCCGCGTATTATTAATTTGTTTTTGATATGGTAACGAAATAAGCTATGCAAATACTTTCTCGGTCAGAATCCAATCTTCAGGTTTTATCTGACAAACCAACATTAAAAATCAATGGCGCTAAACTCAGCGGTCTTCGTACAGCATCTAGTTAAATCAGTCCTAAAAATAACTATGAAAATGAAAAAATCCCGCTGTAAATAGCAGGGCTGTGCTAAGCTCCTTGTCCGCAACTTTTCGTCCCGTACGATACCCAGAGTGGCAATTGGAGCCAAAAGCGGAGTGCGCAATATCGTATCCAACTCAAGTACCGATCCTGGAGCGATGGAGCAATGAGTCACCCTGGTATGTCTTCGACCAGACCTCCTTATGGTCGCTAATACAAGCACTATACCGATTAAGCTACGGAGCACCCTGTGTTATATACAGATATATAATGTATTTGCTTTACCACGGCAACAAACCGATTGTGTATTTCTTCTCGAAAATAAATTATGTAAACCTTTTATCGGAGCAAAGGCTTGATTACTAAACTTATCTCTATTAACTCTTGCCTTATTAAAAATACCCTGATTTGTAGATTTTGTAAGCTGGAGTACCTCATCAATACAAGTGCCACATAAAACGGTATCGTCGTTATAAAAGTAATAAAATACTAGGTGTCCACGACTAAAATATTTGTAATGAAGAAAATAACAGAAATCTGTCAAAGTCTGCTTCGTAGCTGTATACATACAGGTACTGGTGACTTGGGACTTAAATTTTCTTTGAATATGTTGCTATTCAGTTTTGAAAATTACGGATTAAATAAAGTTATGACTATGACATAATTTCGTTTCGCTCCGAAGAACACAATTCGTTAAAACTTAAAATGATAGCTGCCAGTTCGCTAAAAAGACAGAACAAGACGTTAATAAGTAATAGAACCTTAACTTTTCTATCTTAAAAACTGTCGAATGTCGAACTGTAGTTGAATCACGATCTACCAGGACGTGGTACTCAACAGTAACTTTATGGTTAACTGTAGCCGATGTCAAACTGAATCACTTCAACTGCCGTCTCAACGTTAAATGTTAAAGGACAAATGACAATCAACTAACGTGCTCATGCAACAATGCTGATTGCATTTCCTGTTTCTTAAGAAATATAAAATGGATTTCTTGAACACTAACCAACGACCAAGTTGACTCATTTTATTGCTTTCAGCAGCTCCATATTGGTCAGTGATGCCAAAAAGCAAAAATGCAACCGAAGGCTCAACGGAAACGTTTGTTTGTGGAAGTATCGGCAAGCCAAACCCGACATATACGTTTTACAAAAATGGACAAGGTAAGCAGTTATTTCCTTGAAAATCCGAGTTTATAGTGTTAGTAGTTGAACAAGCTTAAAAAACTTGATCAGCCATGTTACTGATTAAAATTTATTATGAGACAAAGACGTCGCCAAGTTCTTCAGAATTGGTGGAGGGGCGCTGAAAAAATGGAAGAGTCCAGTCGTTCATATTCATATTTATAACCC
>JASANE010001043.1:0-30407 GCA_030248225.1 Trileptium ribeirensis
CTTTTAGGATGAAAATCAAGACGGTTTGTTGATGGCTTACGTGAAATGGCGAAACACGATAGAACCTCTTGCAAACCTTTTTCATTGCGATGAATTAATATTGAAATTCATCAAGATCGATGCTGTTCCAACGATTTCAGAATATGAAATACCTTTTTTATGTTACAAAAACATCGGCATTTTGGATGAAGAAATTGAATTGAACATAAACGATATTCAAAATGGTCCATTGTTTTAAAACAATGAATTTATTAAATAAAACTGTTAAAAACATTCCAAAGTGATGAGTAATCAGTGCTATATTGTGTAGTGGAAGGTGGGGTCTATTATTATATATATTACGTATATATGTATACATTATATAATGCGTGGGCGGAGGGGAATCATTATATATATATATATATATATATATATATATATATATATATATATATATATATATATATTATTATGCAGGCGGAGGGGGACCATATATTACGTATACATATATTTAGGGTCATTAATCAATTTTGACAGGTCACGTGACCCGGGGTCAATATTTCCCCTGACAGGTCATTAATCAAGTGGCGCAGAACCCGCCTTTTTCCTACTACTGTGAACTGACTTGACAAAAGAATATTCCAGGTGTATGAACCGAAATTGGACTCATGCAGACTCTATTCGAGCCAGCCTTAGTATTTACGATATTATTGCCTAAATATAAGTTTGAAAAGCGGCCAAGAAATTAGCGACCATTTCTATCCACGATCCGTTCAAAGTCGTACTGGTAAGTTGTAAACTGTACTGGCAAGTCAATAATCGTACTGGTACTTTGTCAATGCCAAGGCGTCGCCTGGGCTGTTAAAATTACCGCGGGCTGCCACTACAGAGTGCAGTGCATAACCGAGGCATATCTAAGTTTTTGATGAGAAAAGGCTTACGGTCAAATCTTCCTTAAAACGCGAAAGGGCGGCTGTTCATACAGACGATTAAGATCGTTTTTGTAACCGAGAAGTAGTTCTCGGCGGTAAAACATAGACCTACTTACTAACCTAAGCTGCTACGGTTTGTCTTAGAGAAGTGTCATCAAAATGACGAACATTGTTCACTCAGTAATATTGGGTGTTTCCAGTAATATGTTGCTGAAGTATCACCTTTTTGGCCTTGTTGAATGAATTATATTTTGGTGAAAAACATTCTCAATTGACTTCTAGAGCAGTCTCAGTCCTGAATGGCATCGAAAGAACGGTGATGTTGCCAAACATGTTACCTAACATTAGTTCATCACTGAGCAAGTGCTTTCATGTGTCTCTACAGCTTGTGTTTGTAAATCATCGCTACTATGTTACAATTTAGACAAGTAAGTCAAGTTTAGACTTTTACGATGCTGCCTGACTCGAACCTTAGTTTGCTATGGCGGAACGTTACCCACTACACCTCAGTGTATGCGAAATAATTTCTGCTAATTACTTCCTAAAATTGTGTTAGAGATGCGCGTCTAATTACGTCCTAAAATTATGTTATAGATGCGTGTCATTTCCTAGCAGTTTCGCTCGATTCGTATAAGCCGCATCTCGCTTCTAATAATATTTTACTGAACTACTATGAAACCTAATGTGCTGATTTTCACATGAAGACCTGTTAGGGCCTTCCACGACGTGTCCATGCCGTCCGAAATTTCAACAAAAGCTGTTCCGGTCTTCCTGAAAGGAATTTTGTTTCGAGTTTGAAGGTTCCCTCACTAACGAATTTCGATTGCCGATAAGTTCTGATAACCCTCCGAACAGTATAGCTCTAGATCTTTGCCCTAAATGGCGTGTTATTATTCCAAGTTTCTAAATGTCAACCTAGCACAAACATTGGATACGATTCTAGGTGGACGCGGCGTTTTTCGTCACTTTTAACGATTTAACATTTAAACAGTTTTAGTGCAAGAAAAGTTCTGCCTAACTTTTGTGGTGGCTCTTCACAAAACTCTGCATTAATCTTCGAGGACGCTTCCTGAACACATACTAGAGGCGCAGGAAGTGCCCAACGTTGGCTCAAATTTGGACAATTTCCTAAGCTTGTCAGACAATTTACCTTACCTTTAAGCTTATCAAGTCAAGAACCTTGATTCTGTAGGTTTAATTTTCCGGAACATTCTCTGCTCCGCCTGCGTTCGATAACGAACCTAATCATAATTCTACGCTATCCCTTGCTTAGCTCTAAACCCACGTCCGAACTTCTCACTATCGTCTCTTTCTATTTTTCATTGCTCGACTCGTTTTCCCTTTTAGATTACTATTTACTATCGTGTGTTATTCGTGTGAGTTTGTTGCCATTATGTATGTATTATTCCAAAGCTAGTTTTTTTGATATGTCACGAGCGTTGGTCTCACTTTTACAGGCTCGAGCGAACTAGTCGTCGTGCCAATAACTATGAATGTGTATGCAGAAAGACAGCTCTGACTGAAACCGGATAGCGAAAATCAAATCTCAAGAATGTGAATCTGTGAATGCCATGTGAGCCTAAAGTGCAGTGCTGAAAAACATGAAAATTTGAGGGTTTTGCCCTCTCGCGATCTGGGGCCAACCTTTTCCCATACCGCGTCAAATTTCCCAACTGTTTGGACATACTATGTAGTGTGTTTTGTCGCTAAACCGAGTACCTGTCCGTTCATGCTAAAATTTTGACTAAAGCTAACCCATAGTGATATCATTTGCCTCAACAAAAAGCTAAATTTTACTGCATGTGCACTAGTCCATGCACCAGCGCTAAGTGAAACATGGGAAAATTTAACGTCCGACTGCGGTTGTATAAAACTACCATTGACAACAAATTTGAAGCTTAACTAGGTTTCGGTTCGACAAAGACGTGACCAATTCCTCGACGTTAGAGCGCGGTCCAGCCCATAAATTATTACCTTGACACACCTGAGCTTAAGTCCTACTCGGACCTGTCACTTTTAATAAGTTTGTTTTAATGATCCTCGAAAATTTGACTGCGACAAAAGTTTAGCATCGAAAATAAACACGGTTCACACCTGATCGTACTCCTTTCGGTCCATCAATACTTCCCTAGTTGATAAACGCCTTATATACACATATGTCTATTGATATTTTATATAACCTACGTCGCAATAACAAGGGCCCATGTAAATCCTCCCGGTTAAACGCTTTTGTAACTTTGGAAGGCGCTGCATCACATTCAATGGTTTCATTCTAGTCGGCCTTATTCTATTCGGCTTTGTTTTAAATGTTCCCTTAGTCCTGCTTCAAAGGTGTGGTTTATGTCCTAATTGCTGAACCTACGATCGCAGGGAAGCATATGGTAATCGCCAGGCAATTCCTGCGGATCGCCAGTCATTGCCTATTTTTCACAAAAACTGGTAACATCCTCATCTTGAAGCGAGGAGACCGTCGTCACCTTTTATGTTCGCCAACGCCGAAACAATAGCAAACCATATTTAATTTTCAAAGCCAACGGCCTAAAGCTCATCTATAGGAGAAGTTATTTAGTTCAGTTATACAAAATTTGAATCACTACGAAGTGATTGTTACAATGTGATTTGTAACCTTGCCAAGAAGCCTGCTATTGAGGTAGGCGGGCCACAGGAGCATTTCGAACTTGCGCTATCCCGACGCATATCTCTAGGGCAATTTTATCATATCCTAAAGATTTTAATTAGCTATGATACCTAAGATCACAGGATTAAGTACCTAAGATCACGAGAGCCAGAATGACTTCGACTGCAAGCATCTGCTCAGACTGAACTGGACCATGATTTCTATAAGCAATATGTGAAATTGCCAACTTACTGCCTTAGCTCTGGGAAAATAAACCCTGGTTTTGTCCTAGCGCCATACCCATGCTTAGGACCTTCGACGCCAACGGGCAGCACCAACTCAACCCGTCCTTCGCGTGGCTCAGAACGCTAATGCGGCATCATCTGATGCAAAACCCAATGGAACAAACGTAACTGTTAAATATAATTGAAGCGAAGAAACCGGTGAGTAGAGTCGACCGAATTTCGCGCTGTCGAAGTCAAACTGACTCGGGTAATCGAGGCATTATGCACAACTTCGATGAAAATTTTATCAAATTCTACAAAATTTTGCTATCGTCCAATCGTGAGCGAGCTTGTTCCAGTTGTTGTTGTTTTGATCAATTTTAAATTTAAACTTTATTTTCCAATCAGAAAAACCGCTTGTTGATCGCATTTTCGTCCTACCGTAAACTGACGGCGGCATGAACAATGAAATCTGCCCCTGCAGATTTGGGTCGAAGTTGAAACTTTATTTCGATATTTTTAATTGAAACTCTAGTTTTATAAATGAAATACTGTTTGGATTGAACGTTACTCTCATGTTTCAGTAAGCAACGAAAATATAAACTAGAACTAGCTATCAACGTACATAGTGGACAGTGGTGACCCATCCACATTGACTGACCTGTCTAGATGCTTCCAAAAGGTCAAAACTAGTACTGACCGAGTCATAACAGGGACTAGTTCGAACAAAACAATAGTCAGATCCCAAACTGTCTGTCAAACTTGGATCTACCATTTTAATTCTGAACCGCTCCTCTTTCAGCCGACGTTGAGTTCTCAGATACTTTAATCCGTCTGTCTACAATATTCATATTTTCATAACCTTGGAACAATGCTTAATAATTTGTGAATAAAATAGTCGCTCCTGCCAAAATAGCGATGTGTTCACCTTCGTGTACCATGTTACCTATCTGTCTGGAGAGTAAATATAAATTTTATCGATTGAGATACCGATTTTCGAGATGTCCTAAAGGGGGCTGCCTATGGATGGGAACCCAAAGATAGGCTCGAGACGGAGCACACCCCGAGAACCACCTACCTGGGGAGGCACTTTTGACGAGAAGCCCTCGGGACTACTGTACACTAGTGTGTATCTGTAGTTATATATAACGCAAAATTTGTAAAATTTACAGTGTTAAAAGAACGTTGTATTTTTATATTTTATGTATACCTGTGTGTAATACTTATTTTTATATATTTTTCTGGTCAACATATATATTAACGAATATTACTATTATAATGAAATAAGGAATTAATTAAGAGAAAGGTAATAGAATGAAAGAGGAAAGAAAAGAGAAAGAGAAAAGGCAAAGGAAAGGCTGAAAGATTACACACATGAACGCAACCACGAGATAGAAAAGCAAAACAATGACCAAAAAGTTGTGCAACGAGTACGGCAAAAACACAAATTAAAGCGAACAGAGACAAGCAAAACAGCGACCAAAAAGCTCGAGTAGAGAGAGAAAAGGAAAGGAAAGAAAGGGACATAGGAAACGTCACTTTGGTGGCCTCTCATGCGTTAGCGGATGGCCCCCGGGATCGTAGAGCTCGCAATGACAAGGTTATTTCAATGAGGAGCGACGCCCCTATCCCGCGGGAGGAAAACATAAAAATGCTAAAGTGACAAAAGCGCATTTATCGATTGTCCTGAGTTAAGCGAAAGGTGGACACTCCCGGATATATTTGTATATCTTTCGGTGCGGCGAACACAACGCTGGATGATTAAAATACTGTAAAAATAAAAATTTTGGTATTGTATGCCCACTAGCGGTGAGGGTTTACTTTGGGAGGTACTTTGACAGGTGATACCAGGCCGGCATAGGGTTAAACAGAAACCAGCCGCATATTTATATGTTGGCGAAGAACAGATGACTCGGTTGGAGGGTCGCATGCCCACATTTGGGGTCAGGATAAAAATACAATAACAATGCGATGTTAGATGTTAAATTCTGCAATATGTAACCTAAAAATAGACATAAAACGGAGCGGCAGCTCGTTAAGCAGATCGAAACCTGCTTGGACCATCATGACCTTTAACGGATTGCCTATATAACGACATATGAAACTTCCACCTGATTGACTCCAATACGAAGAGTAAGAGGCTGTAGTACTGGTAATTAGGTAGGTGACTACATGAGTTTCCGGAGCAAAAGTGAAACTTTTGTTGCTATCTTTGGACGAACCAAAAGAGTACAATGAAATCTAATAGTATTCCCTAGTTATCCGATAGTATGATAGATCTAACAAAGTATGCGGGTCTCGCGTGATATATATTCCTCGCCCAAGATAATAAGAAATTGCAATGTTGGTGTTTCATTGATGGCAACAGACTTCGTCAGTTGATTAAGATTTTGCGTTTGTTCACTCGGAGGAACAAAAAGACGTCAGGTAATATTTTCGGGTTCATCCAAGAAAACGGTGATCATGCGCTAAAATTAATTAAGAGCCACTATTATCTGTGATACTTATGTTAACGCTGAAATAATAGAAGCAGCCAAACTTAGCGTAAGTAGCGTCCGCTACCATTAATCGGTATAATTAAGTATAAAATTTTATGATAAGTTCTCAAACGTTTTCGTCCATTTTTGTCTCGTTGGAAAGGCCATAAAACTCCGTACCGAATAGGGCTCGGGGCGCTTCCTTGAAATACTAACCGTTTAACAGTTACGGGCCGTTGAGCCAGATACCCGTAGTTCCGAGTACTGGGAAGCTGCTGTTTTCACTATTTTGTTGTTTTCAACTTTTCGCTTAGCCATTGCTCTACATATTGTTTCTTAATCATTGCCAAATGCGTTATGAGGCTTACAGCTTACACGAGTTAAACTAAAATTCTTGTTTTCGTTACGGCCGACTAAATTGTTTAACATTGCTGTTTGCTTCCTAGTGCTCGGTCGGTGGCCTCCCATTCCTGGACGGTCATAATTTCGAACTATAGTACACATTGGTATTAAGGGACATATGGTATTAAGGGATATATGGTATTAAGGGACACTAGTAACTTTTAGTAGTTTTAACCCTATTTTGGGGAAATAAGGGACAAAATATTAATGCAAATATATTTCACTATAGAAAAAATATAAACATCTGAGAGTTGGTACAAACAGAGCCTAGTATATACGCTTTCCAATAGTGCAAATTTTTGTGTTGTAGGTTAGATATTTATTTAGCTAGAGAGGTTTTAAATTGTATGTCCCTTAAATACATACGGTGTCACTGAAGGTGTCCCTTAATTGCAATGTGTACTTGTATGTCCCATAAATACATACGGTGTCACTGAAGGTGTCCCTTAATTGCAATGTGTACTATATTAACGTAAGATACGACAGGGTCGAGCTCCGAAAAAACTTAAATTTTATATATACATATACCCTGATCATATTGTCCCTATTTTTGATCCCTTCGAGTTATGTTCCTGCCGAAATATAAAATGTGCGTTAACAAACGCACGACACATAAACACAGTGTGTTTGACTCTGTCGTAAAACGACAACACTAGCGGTAGGTGTGGTTAAGGTGTGCGCCGCGAAGCTTAACCGATGCCACCCCCCGGGCTGACATTTCTCGCTACGTCCCTGGACATCGTATCTTATTTAGGAAGCCGAATTGTGGGAAATGCCACGCAAAAACCATTTGACGATACGCTGATCATCGTAATATTCAGCATATCTTGGAACTAAGCTATAGAATGTTCTCGTTTTTCTTCTTGCATATTGGCCACCTTTTGACCAAGATTTTCTCCCACGTTTAGGTTTTCCATTTGTTTGCCTTACAGGTTTTTATAAATTCTAAACTATACGACGCTAAGTCCATATAGTAGAAGAAAATTTTCGATGCCCTCTTTTAACGTTAATATTAATGTGATGTAGATTGACCTTAATACGATCATGGTAATTCCAACGCTCCGTTAAAAATATTGCTGGTCGCGGACAATTAGCAAAAAACCGTCCGATAAAATTATTATTGAAATGATCGGCGACTCTCATTATGCTATCAGTTATTTTCGACAAGCCTTTCGTGCCCTTTTTACGGAAGCAAAGGTGCTAGTGCATGCAAGCATGGAACACGTAGTGCTAAATCAGGCTCGCTGTGATAAGGTACTGTGAACCAGTATTCTCATACTTTTCTAAAACCGCACAACTCAGCTGAAATAAGCAAGCATCCAGTCATAAACTTGCACGCTTCTGCTGCTTTATTTGGCATCGAAAACAAAATCTAACGGAATTACACGTGAATACATTACAAGAATAGTATACACTTGAATTAAGGCAATACGGTAATGCAGAATACGGTAATACGGGAATGGTATATATTTGCGCAAAAAGCAGGGACCGGGCCAATAGTGCTAACCGATGAACTAAAAAAACAAGAAATAACGTAAAAAAGGTGACGAAGTGTGTATATATATAAAACCAGTGGATTATTCATACTAAATTTCAGTGGCGCATCTAGAAATTTCAGAGAGGCGGTGGGTGTCGATTTTTCCAAAATTTTGCGCCTTTTTAGCTGAAACTTTTTCGACTAATATATAAGTACCTATTTTTAACCATCTTCGCCTATACGACGTTAGCGCAGTATATGGGTAATCTAACGGAGATGGAAGGCTACCGTCCCTCATGCCGCAGTGCTGGATCAGTGTTAAATAAAATTCATACACCCCTTTAATGTTGAAATGTTATGGCGACAGGAAATTAACTATCCAAGGAATAGATTATCCAGAATACGAATTGTCCGTGGACTAATTAGCCGTCTAGGAATTGTTTGTGAACGAGTTGTCCACGGACGAGTTGTGCAGGGACGAACTGTACTGCTCCGCTAAAACATATAATCAACAGTAGTAATTTCTATAGTTAAAGGATTATGTGATATTACCGTTTGGTATGTACCCTACGTGTATACAGACACTAATTCAGCATTAAACTGTGATTCGTTTTTGAGCTTTACGGCGAATATTACCGTGGGCAATATATCATAGCATGGCATGTCCTGAAAATGGCCATCAACGACAGGGAGTTACGAGCAGATAACAGTTACCAAACAACAGAAATTAAGCAAAATGTAATTTTCAATTTATTACTGAATAACCTTATCACACGATAGATCATGCTGTTGCCTAGTGTCAATGTGCAGTATTAAACACAATGTTTGCTACAAAACCTATAACTCGAGAACCGTCTGGCGAAATTTCATAATTTTTTCACCATAAAATACGATCATAAGATAGCGCATACAAGTAAATTTAATTGTCTGTGTCTCTTTTTAATTGGAAGCAGGGGTCGAACAAATCCTTTATTTCGAGCACAAATCAGATTATATTAAGACGTTATTGTCTACAATCCAGAAAGTGTTAAAGATAAGCGGTAAAATTTTTTCGAAGGTACGTGGCAGTAAACCAAATTACCTGTATTAATATATATTAATACGTAATAATATTATACGTGAATCAATAATACTGTCAAAACCGTATATCTTGCACCACCACCTTACCGGTTGAGTTGCTGTGATTTATAACACGCGATTGGTTGGTACAATTTCGATTGAACTTTCATAGTTCATATACCATTGCATAGAAAACTTGCATAATAAATATCACAGCACCAATCCAACCACCAGGAATAAGCTTGAGCTTTTGGGAAATCTAGTGTAATTTTATTGTTATCAAATATTACTTGAAACTGGTTAAGATAAATACTTACGGTACACGTGAAATGGCATTTGTATCCCAACGGTCTCCTAGCAGCTTTTAGTTCAGGAGCTGAAAATTTATGGTAAGAAATTTGTGCAGATAAGCACATGCTTCTACTACGATGTTAAGTGATCGAAATATTCTTGACACCCCGCTTATTAGCACAGTTTTTGCAACATCCCTCAGTAAGGTTACGTGCAATCGTCACGATTTATTGCACTCTCGAAGACAGCACGGCAAAACGAGCCGAAGACAAAAAAGTACAGCAATAAAGGGTTATGAGTCAAAATTAATTATAGTCAGTATTCATTGGCAATTATAGGCCGAACACCCTTAACTTTGGTGGGCAACGCCGGAAATGGGCTGTTATTCCTAAGATTATTTCAGTGTTCAGCTGAAAATTATTCTAGTAACAACATATAGAATATATCATTTCCATTAAATACATCAATCAAATTGCTTCAGTCAAATTCAGAGCCAATGCTGATGCTTAAATCTGGTCCAAGGGCTTCCGTTCCGTGGTACCACAAATTAGTGTCGATTACCACTGAAAACAGTAATTTGTTGGCATGTCTACATGTTAATGATATAGATGAAACACAATTTAGAATATTTTACGCATAATAGTATTATGTCAACATGACACACGGTTCAAATTTAGATTTAAGCTTAAGTGCAACTTAAATATGACCGTTGTTGTGGCTCTTGTTGAGAGCCTATTTCCATATTAAAGATACTGGGAATTATAATATATTGTCTCTAAATACACTCAAAATACTTTCCACGAAATTCAAGACAAATATTCTAAGATCTTTGCACCAGCAGATATGTTTTTAAGACAAAATACATGCAATGACACACATAAAATGATGCAAGACATAACACTAATATATATGTGTGAGCGATGACGGTTAATACTGCTTAAGTACCATTATGAACAAGACCATGGCACAGTGCGACATGCTATTTTTCTTTTGCTTCATAACTCTAATTTGAAATGTATTGGATTTTCGGTCAGGGAAAGTTCCGCCCTAATGCTTTAGTTCCAAAATTGAAAAGGCACACGAACACACCGGAACGGTCCTGTTACAGTAAATCATCTGTAAAGAGGTCATCCTTACAGCAAATTGATTGATCAAATGGAGTATAGACCATACTTTGAGTTCAATAGGAAATACTGTACTCAACAACTGTAACGAAGTACGCTTTGCTTTTGTATAAATTCAGTGATGTAATAAGTTTTTCTAACTGAAGTCCTATAAAAATGTATACAATATTTTCCAAACGGAGTCGAAATATGCCTACCTATCTTCATCTCCGGCACTGTCATTTCAACCAGCACACTTCGACGCGATCATATCTTCCCCGTCCTGCGCCAACTGCATTGGATGTCCCTTTTGTATAAATTCAGTGATGTAATAAGTTTTTCTAAGTGAAGATGTCCTATAAAATTGCATACAATATTTTCCAAACGGAGTCCAAATATGCCTACCTATCTTCATTTCCGGCACTGTCATTTCAACCAGCACACTTAGACGCGATCATATCTTCCCCGTCCCGCGCCAACCGCATTGGCTGTCCCTGAACCAACGAATCAAATACAAGATCCTTCTGATCGTCCGCAACTCAATAGCAGACAACGCTTCTACATACCTGACCGAGATTCTCCGATTTTCAACAACATCGAGGTTGGCTGATGAAAGAATATTGCTAATTGATATGCCTCGAAACCAAACGTTTGCGTTTGTTGGACCATCCGCATGGAACATTTTGCCACCTGAACTTCGAAGCCGATCCCTGAGCGCTGCCGAATATATAAGTCTAAGTTGAAAACTTTTTTATATCTTAGAAACTGACTATTATACTCGTTATTATTTTTGTGGTTTCTTTGGGGCGTTTGCAACGCCTTGTACGAATAGAGAGCGGTATAAATATTATTATTATTATTTCAGCACTGACTCCCACGCAAAAGAATCGTCAGTTCCGGTTCAGCTGCGGCATGGACTGGTCAGCCAGAAACAGCCTTGATAACCCCGAGGATAGAATAGTTCTAACCGAAGGCTTCAATGTCAGCGACCTGGAGTACGCCGATGATATAGCATTGATGGCCAACTCGGCCTATAACGCTACAGCCAAAGTCATCTGAGCGACCGTTAAGACGTGCCTCCTATATTCCAGCGAAACGTGGGTGGTGAGAAAAAGCAACAGTCGCTGACTCAATGTCTTCGATATGACGTGGCGCCGCCGTATGCTTGGCGTTTGGTGTCACTTCGAGATCACCTTCCTAACGAGGAAATTCGACGCCGGTGCCAGACAATGCACACAGTTAGCGATACAGTAAAGCTGCGCGTCTCAGCTAGCTTCGTCATGCGCTGCACATGAAACTTGGCCAGTTCCCCAAGATTGTACGTCTTTTTTCACCGCATGCCTTTTTAAAGGGGCCAAGAGGAAGAGCATTCGAGACCTGGAAATGAGCTGTCAGGCACGGGATGGAGTCAGCTTTCAGTGACATTCCACGACGTAGATGGTCTCGCGGTGTGTTCACTATGATGGCGTCCGCGGTGCCGATAGTGACGAATGGACGAGCGGAGTTCAGATGATCGGCGGGGTCCAGTAACATACTAGCAATGATATATAATCATCTATTAACTTGCATAGTTTATCTTTTCTAGCTTTCGTAAAAGATATGGTATGCCGGTATCAAGTTTAGGTAAAAATTCGTCTAGTTATTATGAATTGTTGCAATATATATAAAACCAACCAGCAGCAATATGTCAAACGCTGACGAACTGCGCTGAATTATGTCGAAATTTACTTGTTCCGCCAATATTGGTCAACCGATCCTGCACCATTCTAAATTTAAGTCCTGACTACGAAATGCTTCATTTCGACCTGAGCCGAACGAATTTTTTGTTTGTCCCGAACTTGAAAATCGAAATTTAAGAAGGTATTTAAGGTTCGATTTCAGTCATACCGCTTTTTGTATTCTTGTAAATTTCACAATTCCACAGGCATTTACTAAACCCGCGCCAAAATTTTCTATGATTTCGTGCAGAGGATACCGGTCCGTCGGTTTTCTGGATCAAATTATACTATATTCACATTTATGCGAATAATATATACTTTTGGAACTAGACAAAAATGATATTTTATGGACAATATGAAGAAAGACTACAGGTTTGTGGTTTGGCTATATTATGTTGGTGCATATATAAATAGTAACCGTCGTGATCATGAGCAAACTTCTCAAATTAAAATATGCATCATTAGATACTATTTAACGTAGTTTACTCAATGTTTTAGTCATAAATTACATTAATAGCAGTTAATACTTTCACAAATGAAACCATTTCAACGTTTGTTCAACTATCTATCGTCGGACGTCAACAATGGGACGGCTATAATCGCTGATGAATACATTAAAGCAATCGGGATTGGCCTTACAATAGTTTCAGTTGCAGTAATCGTTGTTATTATAATCGGCAACGGGACTGTAATGATAATTGTGTTTAAGGATGTTAAAATTCGGACCCAGCGACAGAATTGGTATCTTGTTTCATTAGCAGTTGCTGATATGCTAGTCGGTGTTTTAATTATGCCGATTTCACTTTTTTATCACGTTCATGGCGAGTGGCTGTTCGGACAACTGATATGTCGTATATGGTTGTCGCTCGATATTCTGTTTGTTACAGCGTCCATTTTAAATCTTTGCATGATTAGCATCGATCGATTACTGTCAATTACGTATCCGATTAAATCTATTAAAATTCGTTCAGCGTTTGCAATTGTATGCCTTATTATAGTCGTATGGAGCGGTGCTGGATTAATTTCGCTGCCAGTAATACTTGATTTCGATACCGAGTCACTTTCTAGGTTATTTCAATGGAAGAGCCACGGTGTCGCTACCACTAATCTATCACTCACAAAAGAGACGTTGTTCGGTGTTGGCAGTGATATGCCGCAGGTTGTTTTGAATTTGTCATCACAAACTGCTCTCAACTTAATAACAACAGGTAACATTTCGGCCAACCTGGCCAATGCTCAATGTGAGCTTGTAACAGAGCCTGGGTTCGTCATATATTCCTCCTGTGGATCGTTTTTTATACCACTTGCAATTTTATTTGCAGTTAATGCCAAAATTTTTACCGTCGCTCGTAAACGAATCAAAAAGACACATCGATTAACAACAGCGGCACAGTTTTTTGTCATATCGTGTTCCCAAAATGCTCTACAAACGTTTGATGCAATCAGTAATTCGTGTATCGACGAAAATCCTGCCACCCTAAGTCGATCTCCGGACAACGAAGTCGATCGAACGCTTATCTCAACACGTGAAAATAAACTATCCCTAACGTCACTTCAACGAAAAGAGGATGTTCGGCGAAAAATATCAACCGTATCAACGAGGTCATGTAAACCTGTGCGAAGATCCAGTAAGTTTAATCCGCCACATTTGAAAAGTGGCGAAGCTTAATGTTTGAACACAAACGTTGACCTGGGGTTGGCAAACGGACGATTGAGAGCATGGTAACTACCTCGGGTACTTAAAGCATTACCATTGGTATCCTGATTACAAAGTATACTGATATTTCAAGCTTGCGTCCATTTCATCATCATCACAAGCAAAATTTCTTCACAAGAATTTACTGAAAAATAGTTCAGTAATAGACAAATGAATCAGGCTATTTTGACTTGCGCTCTTAAACTTGGCTAATACTTTACGTGCTTACTTTCGTGCTCAGTATCGACACATAATCCCACGCACTACATAACGGATCCAAAGATCCCTGACCTTGAACTAGTTGTCGCTAAGAGATGTGGAATCAATATTGTCAAGCGACCTGGTCCATTTTACTTTCATCTGCTGGTCCATCTGCAGCTTATATTAATTTTGATATGTGTAACTACTGGTAAACCAACCTATAAAACATTGCACGAAAACATGTTACCATAAACATAATCGTAAGTATCTTGACAAATAGGGTTAGAAGCCGTGCATTCAGCTAAAAAACCCCCACACTTAGAGAACTTGACTTTCCGAATGTAAAAATAAATATATGAATAATTCTTGTCAACGCTGTCAAGCTACAGAAAACACAACAAGACAAAACCAGTCTCGGGTAGAAGAGAAACGATTCTCTTTTGTCTCACATCGTGTTGTACCTATATGAACCTATAAGTGGTTAATTAATATTGATTGATGCAAATGTTGGTGGTATCGTAGCAACTGTTGCATCTTAGATATATGTATCTGTTCCTAGTTTGGGAACAAGAATAATTAGATCAGTTTTCTGACAAATTAATTTGGTATTTTTATGAAGAGTAAACCAATCGGTAACATTGTTAGTGAAAGACCAACAGCGATTGGGTCTATCTACAAATTGAACACTGCACAAGTTTATATTGTAGTTATATTATTGTAAATGTTAATAAATTTTTGATTTAAGGCATACCTATACCTCCATCATTTCAACAATTAATATTTCAAGGCAGCGCTCAAATTCGTAAGCGACAAAAGTACAAACTACGTCGCTCGTCAACAGCGAAAGTTGTTGTACGACAAGCTCAAAATCATAAAACTCGCGAACTTCGCGCTATTGCAATCCTTTGCTGCATTCTACTTTCGTTCATGGGTTGCTGGATGCCATTTTTTGTGTGCTACACGATAATTGGAATCGAATCGCTGCAAATGTCGTCGGATCAGGACTCCAGTGACGGGAACCGCCGTGGTAGCCGTCAATCCTACGTTCATCCGCTCCTGTTCGACGCTACATTCTGGCTCGGCTACCTGAACTCGGCTCTAAATCCAATGATTTACACGCTTTGTAATCCTGAATTTCGTAGAAGCTTCATGCGAATCATTTGTCGTTGCTTTTGTGGGCGTAATTTAGAGGCATTTAGAAGCGTTGCTGCTCCAACCGGTGGCGGTCTCACAAGTCGACATACGAGTCGGCCAACGAGAAAGAAAAGCAACAGCGCAACGGCAAGCCATCAGCGTCGCGTTCGTCGTGTTCTCAGTGCCCGTCGGTCGTCGCGGCTATCGGCTGGCCTTGCTCAAATTCAGCAATCGATTAGAAAAAATAATATTGTTTCGAACGCAGTCGTTCGTACGGCTACGGCTCCCGCGGGCAAAACAACAAAATTCAGTGTTGACTCTACTTTAATTCGACTAACCCCAATCGAACGGGGACCCAATGAAACCGACAAACTTATGACAACCTCGTCGGCGATACTACTTTCTGCAGATGCCAACGTTGAAACGATCAGTAACGCTGGTAGCTGTGCCCCTAGTGCTACAAATTCAGGCGGTACCTGCAACACCGCAGGCGGTAGTCGTCGGAGCAGTCGTACTAGCTTGCTTGCCGACTACGTTGCCAATAAAGATTCCAATTTGTTCGATATTATCGAGCAAGACAATACGACAACACCAGATTCGAAGCATCAGCATCATGATTTTAACAAAATTGAGCCCTATCCACCTTCAGCCGCTTGCAGTGATCACGATCACACCAATGACGGTCAGATATTTTATCATCAATTTTACACCAAGAAAAATCGAAATAGTAACTCAAGCGATGACGATGATCTGCTTACTTAATCATTGTTTGGTCGATATTAGACATCAGAAAACATATTGACGTAGCCGACTAAAACCAAAAACGATATACAGAGCTGCCTCAAGATATCATTTACCATGAAAACAGGATATTAATTGCTATTTGAAAAATAAAAAAAACACAAATTGCATACGAGATCCGAGGGCTAGAAACTACTATGTAATAAACAAGCCATTTAATAACCCTTCAATAATGTGGTTTAGAAACTCGTCGAAATTCGTTTGGACCGTTGGCATCACACCTATAGATTGGACATAAGTCGTAAACGGTGCAACTCTGCGAATATGTTTACAGCGAAATATCATTATTACTATGGGTAATCTAACATAAAAATGTAAAAATCTGTAAAACTTCTGTTTTAATAGAGAAACGGTGTATATATTTTCGTTAAGTTGGCGCACCAAAGTCCCAACGGTAGTCGAGAATACACATATTATGCTTATGACGAAGACTAAAACTGAACCATATTATGCGGCGTTCACGTTATAATGTCCCCCTGGAGCCTATGTACACCACACAGTGTTAGACACACTGTCGACAACAGGGTGTCTTCGACACCCTCATGCTTTTAATATTTTTTTCAAAGCTAGCTAGCTAGCTCTATTGCAACTTCTCGCCAGTGTCAAGTACACCGGGCTTCCTCCAGTTTAATTGACAGCGTTCAGAATTATTTCATCAACGTTCTTATGGCCTAAATACACATATCAAGAATCAAAAAACACTACACAATAGCTGACTAATAAACCGCATTAGTTTCATACGGTATGCGTTACAGTTAATTCGCGCCAAATTGTGTACGACACTGTAAAGAAAAAATGTAGTAGCTAGCGGTGTGTCGTACATTCTCCGAAATTGATTTAAAGTATGAGTGTCACCCTGTCTGTATGGTACGCGACTACAGAGGGGCAAAAGTTCCAAACAGCGGGCACAATATAACGTGAACGCCGCATTATACTTGAACTTTTCTTGCACCGTTCAACCTTCAGAAAATAAAATCAGTTTTGAGCGGTTTCATTTAAGTGCTGGAAAATATAAACAGTCCGATATAAATATATTAATGCTAGTTTGTGTTATTATATGTACTACGACTTAAGACCAGTACCTTGGATCTATCAAAAAAATCTTGGGATTCAACTTCAATGAAGATGCATTTCAAACCCGTAGTATATACAAGGTGTCCCATCAGTAACGCCCCAGCATTAAAGAGACCTACCGCGCCAAATAAAAAACACATCTAAAAGCTTTTTGGTATGCATGTACTCTCATTTATAACCTTAGTTTTTGATAAATAACAATTACCCTAAATGCGGCCCTGCTCGCCTCCGAGCATTCTTCCAGTTGAAAACGCATACTTTGGTACATTTTTCGAACCCTGTCAGGCTCCAGAGGGAAACCACCTCCGATAGAGCCCCTTCTGGGCAAAACAGGATTTATGGTTTGTATTTGTATAGCTTTTCCTTCAGTAGTCCACACAGAAAAAAATCGGGAGGATTTAGATAAGGAGAACGAGAAGCCCATTTGAGTGGACCTTGGCGGTCCAGCCAACGGTTATGGAAGGTCTCGTCCAGCCAACGGCGCATAGCCATCGCAAAATGAGGGTGCCCCAACCTGCATAAAGTGGAGCCTGTCAATATTTGGTAACTGTTAAATATTAAGATATGAAATTCATGTCACAGCATCATTAGAGAGTTGACTGCATTTATAGCACTATCAAAAACAGCGGTCCAAAAAATCCACCTGGCCACATGCCAAACCATACTGTCAAAACAGGGGCATTCATACGGTGTTCGATAGTGCACGCCAGTAAACAGAATTATGCCGGTTAACATGGCCGTTCAGTTTAAAACTGCTTTCGTCGGACAAATAACTTCGTCAGCTAAGCCCGGTTCATCGTCATAGCCATTTTTCACAAATTTCAACCTTGCGATGATAATTATCCTCATTCAGAGCAGGGATTAGACCTGGTTGATATATTTTACCATGGTTATATGTTAAATTTTTCGGAGAACTTCTGTGCATTAAATTGATTAGTGACTAGTTATATAGAGCAGAAATTAAGTTGTATACCTAACAGTCCTACCGAAGCATCTGTAAACCGAGAAAATTAAATTTAATAGAAATGAAATCACATTGTGAAATGTGCAATTTATTTGAATGCATGCAGCAATTTTAGTAAATTTAAATCTCAGTATAGAAATAAAAAAGGATATAAATTTGTAGGTTTTGGTTATCAAACTATCTGTGTTAATTTGCTTACACGGTTTTAATTACAAATTCGAAAATCCCTTACCATCAAAACCCGTTTAAGATCACTGTTACAAATCTGTGGTTAACAGTTATATGATGTTACAGTGTATAAAATCTGAGATACAGCTGCACGTACCACAATAGAAGCTGTTGAAATAGGATATATGTGTTTTTATCGTAAATCGCAATTACTTAAGTAATGCATTATTTACAGTAAGATGCGTGCGCATGGTCCGAATTATGTCACGCGTTCAACTGGGCTAGATACTATGTCACGCATACAGTCAGCTCGGCTATTAAAATTTTGAATAGCCTAGCTAGGCTATGTATTCGTCATCGAGTGTCGATCCGGACTGTGCTTTTGTCACGATGCGTATAGCCGAGTCCTATAACTTAAGCCAGAGATTATTTAGTCCGCGAACATTACGTATTACTATATACGTATCAAAATAATGCCCCAAAAGAGGGATACAGCTTAAAACGTGAATTGTATATATTGAAACAAATGTATAACTTAGAATTAGCGTGAAAATACTATAGAACAAAATGCTATTTCACTAAGCACAATACTAAATAAAATTTTTCAATTGACAGTTCAGCCGGACTTACCGTTTGTAGCACATGCCTTAATTAAGTCTCCTTTTTTTACACAATTAAGACTGTCCATAGAATAAAATGTACCATAGAGTCTATAGCTAACCTATAAGCAATACGTAATTTATCATCTACTTGGTTCGTTACATATGCTTATAGGTTAGCTAGACTACTATGGTACATTTTATTCTTTGGACAGTCTTAATGGTGTAAAAAGGGAGCTTAACTAGGCTCTGCGTGACAAACGGAGCGTCCGGCTGAACTGTCAATTGAAAAATTTTATTTAGTATTGTGCTTAGTGAAATAGCATTTTGTTCTATAGTATTTTCACGCTAATTCTAAGTTATACATTTGTTTCAATATATACAATTCACGTTTTAAGCTGTATCCCTCTTTTGGGGCATTATTTTGATACGTATATAGTAATACGTAATGTTCGCGGACTAAATAATCTCTGGCTTAAGTTATAGGACTCGGCTATACGCATCGTGACAAAAGCACAGTCCGGATCGACACTCGATGACGAATACATAGCCTAGCTAGGCTATTCAAAATTTTAATAGCCGAGCTGACTGTATGCGTGACATAGTATCTAGCCCAGTTGAACGCGTGACATAATTCGGACCATGCGCACGCATCTTACTGTAAATAATGCATTACTTAAGTAATTGCGATTTACGATAAAAACACATATATCCTATTTCAACAGCTTCTATTGTGGTACGTGCAGCTGTATCTCAGATTTTATACACTGTAACATCATATAACTGTTAACCACAGATTTGTAACAGTGATCTTAAACGGGTTTTGATGGTAAGGGATTTTCGAATTTGTAATTAAAACCGTGTAAGCAAATTAACACAGATAGTTTGATAACCAAAACCTACAAGTTTATATCCCTTTTTTATTTCTATACTGAATAGTCTAAATCAACTAAAATTGCTGCATGCATTCAAATAAATCCACATTTCACAATGTGATTTTATTCTATTAAATTTAATTTTCTCGGTTTACAGATGCTTCGGTAGGACTGTTAGGATACAACTTAATTTCTGCTCTATATAACTAGTCACTAATCAATTTAATGCACAGAAGTTCTCCGAAAAATTTAACATATAACCATGGTTAAATATATCAACCAGGTCAATCCCTGCTATGAAATGAGATAAGGTTATCATCGCAAGGTTGAAATTTATGAAAAATGCGCTATGACGATGAACCGGGTAGTCAGCGATGCAGTTATTGTCCGACGAAAGCAGTTTTAAACTGAACGGCCATGTTAACCGGCATAATTCTGTTTACTGGCGTCACTATCGAACACCGTATGAATGCCCCTGTTTTGACAGTATGGTTTTGCACGTGGCCAGGTGGATTTTTATTTCTGGACCGCTGTTTTTGATAGTGCTATAAATGCAGTCAACTCTCTAATGATGCTGTGACATGGATTTCATATCCTTACATATTAACAGGTATCAAATATTGACAGGCTCCACTTTATGCGGGTTGGTGCCACTCCTCATTTTGTAATGGCTATGCTCCGTTGGCTCGCCAAGACCTTCCATAACGGTTGGCTGAACCGCCAAGGTCCAGCTCGAAATGGGTTTCTGACGTTCTCCTTATCTAAATCCTCCCGATTTTTTTCTGTGTGGACTACTGAAGGAAAAGCTAGTCAAATACAAACCATAAATCCTGTTTTGCCCAGAAGGGGCTCTATCGGAGGTGGTTTCCCTCTGGAGCCTAACAGGGTTCGAAAAATGTACCAAAGCATGCGTTTTCAACTGGAAGAATGCTCGGGAGGCGAGCAGGGCCGCATTTAGGGTAATTGTTAGTTGTCAAAAATTCTAAGGTTATAAATGAGTATGCATATCTCAAAAAGCTGCAATGTGTTTTTTATTTGGCGCGGTAGTTCTCTTTAATGCTGGGGCGTTACTGATGGGACACCTTGTATATATTACGTGTTTGAAATGCATCTTCATTTGAAGTTGAATCCCAAGATTTTTTTGATAGATCCAAGGTACTGGTTCTTCAGTACATATACAATAACACAAACTAGCATTAATATATTTATATCGGACTGTTTATATTTTCCAGCACTTAAATGAAACCGCTCAAGAACTGATTTATTTCTGAAGGTTGAACGGTGCAAGAAAAGTTGAAGTATAATGCGGCTTTCACGTTATATTGTGTCCGCTGTTTGGAACTTTTGCCCCTCTGTAGTCGCGTACCATACAGACAGGGTGACACCATACTTTAAATCAATTTCGGAAATGTAGACACACCGCTAGCTACTACATTTTTTTCTTTCAGTGTCGTACACTTGGCGCGAATTAACTACAGTTTAACAAGTCATGAAACTAATGCGGTTTATTAGTCAGCTATTGTGTAGTGTTTTTTGATTCTTGATATGTGTATTTAGGCCATAAAACGTGATGAAATAATTCTGAACGCTGTCAATTAAACTTTGAAACTACAGATGTACTTGACACTGGCGAGAAGTTGCAATAGAGCTAGCTAGCTAGCTTTGAAAAAAATATTAAAAGCATGATGGTGTCGAAGACACCCTGTTGTCAACAGTGTGCTAACACTGCGTTGTCTACGTGGGCTCCCAGGGAACATTATAACGTGAACGCCGCATAATATGGTTCAGTTTTAGTCTTCGTCATAAGCATAATATGTGTATTCTCAACTACGGTTGGGGGAACTCTCGTAGCTCCGACTTAGCGAAAAAATATCCACGGTTTATCTCATAAAAAAGAAGTTTCACATATTTTTACATTTTTATGTTCGGATTACCCATAGTAATAATGATATTTCGCTGTTTTCATTATTGCTCGCAGAGGCCCACCGTTTACGACTTATGTCCAATCTATAGGTGTGATGCCAACGGTCCAAACGAATTTCGACGAGTTTCTAAAGCACATTATTGAAGGGACATTCAAATGGCTTGTTTATTACATAGTAGTTTCTAGCCCTCGGATCTCGTATGCAATTTGTGTTTTTTTTAATTTTCAAATAGCAACTAATATTTTTTTTTCATGGTAAATGATATTTTGAGGCAGCTTTAAATATCGTTTTTGGTTTTAGTCGGCTACGTCAATATGTTTTCTAATGTATAATCAACAAACAATGATTCCATGGCGATACATTGGCGTTAGTTTGAGTTACTATTTGATTTTTCTTGGTGTAAAATTGATGATAAAATATAACCGCATTGGTGTGATCGTGATCACTGCAAGCGGCTGAAGGTGGATAGGGCTCAATTTTGTTAAAATCATGATGCTGATGCTTTCGGATATGGTGTTGTCGTATTGTCTTGCTCGATAATATCGAACAAATTGGAATCTTTATTGGCAACATCATCGGCAAGCAAGCTAGTACGACTGCTCCGACAACTACCGCCTGCGGTGTTGCAGGTACCGCCTGAATTTGTACCCCCAGCGGCACCAGCTTTCAGCGTTACTGATCGTTTGAGTAACTTTGGCATCTGCAGAAACTCGTATCGCCGACGAGGTTGTCATACGTTTTATTCGGTTTCATTAGATTCCCGTTCGATTGGGGTTAGTCGAATTAAAGTAGAGTCAACACTGAATTTTGTTGTTTTGCCCGCGGGAGCCGTAGCCGTACGAACGACTGCGTTCGAAACAATATTATTTTTTCTAATCGATTGCTGAATTTGAGCAAGGCCAGCCGATAGCCGCGACGACCGACGGGGCACCTGAGAACACGACGAACGCGACGCTGATGGCTTGCCGTTGCGCTGTTGCTTTTCTTTTTTCTCGTTGGCCGACTCGTATGTCGACTTGTGAGGGTACCGCCACCGGTTGGAGCAGCAACGCTTCTAAATGCCTCCACAAATTACGCCCACAAAAGCAACGACAAATGATTCGCATGAAGCTTCTACGAAATTCAGGATTACAAACATGTAAATGGTAGAAATTAAAGCAGAGTTCAGGTAGCCGAGCCAGAATGTAGCGTGGGAAACATAAGCGGATGGACTTGGGGTTGACGGCTACCACGGCGGTTCCCGTCACTGGAGTCCTGATCCGACGACATTTGCAGCGATTCGATTCCAATTATCGTGTAGCACACAAAAAATGGCGTCCGGCAAGCCATGAACGGAGGTGAAATGCACAAAAGGATTACAATAACGCGAAAGTTCGCGAGTTTTATGATTTTGAGCTTGTCGTAAGACAAGTTTCTCTGTTGACGAGCGACGTAGTTTGTACTTTTGTCGCTTACGCATTTGAGCGCTGCCTTGAAATATTAAATTGTTGAAATGATGGAGGTATAGGTATGCCTTAAATCAAAAATTTATTAACATTTACAATAATATAACTACAATATAAACTTGTGCAGTGTTCAATTTGTCAATTAACCCAAATGTTCGCTGTTGGTCTTTCTCTAACAATGTTTACCGATTGGTTTTACTTTTCGTGAAAATACCAAATTAATTTGTCAGAAAACTGATCTAATTGTTATTCTTGTTTTCCAACTAAAAACAAGTGCATATATCTAAGATGCAACAGTTGCTACAATTTCCACCAACATTTGCATAAATAACAATATTAATTAACCGCTTTATACGACGCGTGTAGGTACAACACAATGTAAGACTAAAGAAAATACATTCTCTTCTTACCCGACACTGGTTTTTGTTTATTTATTGTAGCTTGACAGCGTTGACAGTATTCATATATTTATTTTTACATTCGGAAAGTCAAGTTCTCTAAGTGTGGGGGTTTTTAGCTGAATGCACGGCTTCTAACCCTATTTATCAAGATACTTACGATTATGTTTATGGTAACATGTTTTCGTGCAATGTTTTATAGGTTGGTTTACCAGTAGTTACACATATCAAAATTAAATAAGCTGCAGATGGACCAGCAGATAAAAGTAAAATAGAACAGGTCGCTTGACAATATTGATTCCACATCTCTTAGCGACAACTAGTTCGAGACCTAGGGTACTTTATAAACGTTATGTCATGCGTGGGATTATGTGTCGATACTGAGCACGAAAGTAAGCACGTAAAGTATTAGCCAATTTTAAGAGTGCAAGTCAAAATAGCCTGATTCATTTGTCTATTACTGAACTATTTTTCAGTAAATTCTTGTGAAGAAATTTTGCTTGTGATGATGATGAAATGGACGCAAGCTTGAAATATCAGTATACTTTGTAATCAGGATACCAATGGTAATGCTTTAAGTACCCAAGCAAGTTACCATGCTCTCAATCGTCCGTTTGCCAACCCCAGGTCAACGTTTGTGTTCAAACATTAAGCTTCGCCACTTTTCAAATGTTACAAATTAATTTTTCTGGATCTTCGCACAGGTTTACATGACCTCGTTGATACGGTTGATATTTTTAGCCAAACATCCTTTTTTCGTTGAAGTGACGTTCGGGATAGTTTATTTTCACGTGTTGAGATAAGCGTTCAATCAACTTCGTTGTCCGGAGATCAACTTCATGGTGGCATGATTTTTTTTTTTTGTTTGGAAAAGAACGTTTGTAGAGCATTTTTCAAACAGGATCCGACAAAAAACTGTGCCGCTGTTGTTAATCGATGTGTCTTTTTGATTAACTTTTTTACCCGACAGTAAGAAGTTTGAAAAAAACTAAAAATAAAATTGCAAGTGGTATAAAAAACGATCCCACAGAGGATATCAAACCCAGGCTCTGTTCCAGCTCACATTGAGCATTGGCCAGGTTGGCCAAAATGTTACCTGTTTCTCGGTTCAGAGCCGTTTGTGATGACAAATTCAAAACAACCTGCGGCATATCACTGCCAACACCGAACAACGTGGTGATGATTCATGGTATAACGACACATAACTACTTTCCATTGAAATAACCTAGAAAGTGACTCGGTATCGAAATCAAGTATTACTGGCAGGAATTAATCCAGCACCGCTCCATACGACTATAATCGGCGTACAATTGCAAACGCTGAACGAATTTTAATAGATTTAATCGGATACGTAATTGACAGTAATCGATCGATGCTAATCATGCAAAGATTTAGAATGGACTGTTAAGCGAACAGAATATCAAGCAACCATACGACATATCAGTTGTCCGAACAGCCACTCGCCATGAACGTGATTTAAAAAAGTGAAATCGGCATAATTAAAAACACCGATTCATCTTATCGCAGCAACAGCTAATCAAACAAGATACCAATTATATCGCTAGGTAAGAAGATTTTAGTAGGCTTCAACACAATTATCGGTCCATTCCTTTTCCCGATTCTAATGACAACGATTACTGCAACTGATTTTTTTCTCAAGCCAATGCCGATTGCTTTAGATGTATTCATCAGCAATTATAGCCGTCCCATTGTTGACGTCCGACGATAGATAGTTGAACAAACGTTGAAATGGTTTCATTTGTGAAAGTATTAACTGCTATTAATGTAATTTATGACTAAAACATTGAGTAAACTACGTTAAATAGTATCTAATGATGCATATTTTAATTTGAGAAGTTTGCTCATGATCAGCGACGGTTACTATTTATATATGCACCAACATAAATATAGCCAAACCACAAACCTGTAGTCTTTCTTCATATTGTCCATAAAATATCATTTTTGTCTAGTTCCAAAAGTATATATTATTCGCATAAATGTGAATATAGTATAATTTGATGCAAGCGACGGACCGGTATCCTCTGCACGAAATCATAGAAAATTTTGGCGCGGGTTTAGTAAATGCCTGTGGAATTGTGAAATTTACAAGAATACAAAAAGCGGTATGACTGAAATCGAACCTTAAATACCTTCTTAAATTTCGATTTTAGAGTCAGGAACAAACCTGGAACCAGCTCGGCTCAGGTGAAAATGACGTAGTAGTCAGGACTTAAATTTAATGGTGCAGGATGGGTTGACCGACAATATTGGCGGAACAAGTAAATTTCGACATAATTCCAGCGCAGTTAGTAACGCATTTTTGACATATTGCTGCTGGTTGGTTTTATATATATTGCAACAATTCATAATAACTGAGACAAATTTTACTAAACTTGATACCGGCATACCATATCTTTTACGAAAGCTAGAAAAGATAAACTATGCAAGTTAATAGATGATTATATATCATTGCTGGTATGTCTCTGGACCCCGCCGATCATCTGAACTCCGCTCGTCCATTCGTCACTATCGGCACCGCGGACGCCATCATAGTGAACACACCGCGAGACCATCTACGTCGTGGAATGTCACTGAAAGCTGACTCCATCCCGTGCCTGACAGCTCATTTCCAGGTCTCGAATGCTCTTCCTCTCGGCCCCTTTAAAAAGGCATGCGGTGAAAAAAGACGTACAATCTTGGGAACTGGCCAAGTTTCATGTGCAGCGCATGACGAAGCTAGCTGAGACGCGCAGCTTTACTGTATCGCTAACTGTGTGCATTGTCTGGCACCGGCGTCGAATTTCCTCGTTAGGAAGGTGATCTCGAAGTGACACCAAACGCCAAGCATACGGCGGCGCCACGTCATATCGAAGACATTGAGTCAGCGACTGTTGCTTTTTCTCACCACCCACGTTTCGCTGGATATAGGAGGCACGTCTTAACGGTCGCTCAGATGACTTTGGCTGTAGCGTTATAGGCCGAGTTGGCCATCAATGCTATATCATCGGCGTACTCCAGGTCGCTGACATTGAAGCCTTCGGTTAGAACTATTCTATCCTCGGGGTTATCAAGGCTGTTTCTGGCTGACCAGTCCATGCCGCAGCTGAACCGGAACTGACGATTCTTTTGCGTGGGAGTCAGTGCTGAAATAATAATAATAATATTTATACCGCTCTCTATTCGTACAAGGCGTTGCAAACGCCCCAAAGAAACCACAAAAATAATAACAAGTATAATCGTCAGTTTCTAAGATATAAAAAAGTTTTCAACTTAGACTTATATATTCGGCAGCGCTCAGGGATCGGCTTCGAAGTTCAGGTGGCAAAATGTTCCATGCGGATGGTCCAACAAACGCAAACGTTTGGTTTCGAGGCATATCAATTAGCAATATTCTTTCATCAGCCAACCTCGATGTTGTTGAAAATCGGAGAATCTCGGTCAGGTATGTAGAAGCGTTGTCTGCTATTGAGTTGCGGACGATCAGAAGGATCTTGTATTTGATTCGTTGGTTCAGGGACAGCCAATGCGGTTGGCGCGGGACGGGGAAGATATGATCGCGTCTAAGTGTGCTGGTTGAAATGACAGTGCCGGAAATGAAGATAGGTAGGCATATTTGGACTCCGTTTGGAAAATATTGTATGCAATTTTATAGGACATCTTCACTTAGAAAAACTTATTACATCACTGAATTTATACAAAAGGGACATCCAATGCAGTTGGCGCAGGACGGGGAAGATATGATCGCGTCGAAGTGTGCTGGTTGAAATGACAGTGCCGGAGATGAAGATAGGTAGGCATATTTCGACTCCGTTTGGAAAATATTGTATACATTTTTATAGGACTTCAGTTAGAAAAACTTATTACATCACTGAATTTATACAAAAGCAAAGCGTACTTCGTTACAGTTGTTGAGTACAGTATTTCCTATTGAACTCAAAGTATGGTCTATACTCCATTTGATCAATCAATTTGCTATAAGGATGACCTCTTAATATATGATTTACTGTAACAGGACCGTTCCGGTGTGTTCGTGTGCCTTTTCAATTTTGGAACTAAAGCATTAGGGTGAAATTTTTCCCTGACCGAAAATCCAATACATTTCAAATTAGAGTTATGAAGCAAAAAGAAAAATAGCATGTCGCACTGTGCCATGGTCTTGTTCATAATGGTACTTAAGCAGTATTAACCGTCATCGCTCACACATATATATTAGTGTTATGTCTTGCATCATTTTATGTGTGTCATTGCATGTATTTTGTCTTAAAAACATATCTGCTGGTGCAAAGATCTTAGAATATTTGTCTTGAATTTCGTGGAAAGTATTTTAGTGTATTTAGAGACAATATATTATAATTCCCAGTATCTTTAATATGGAAATAGGCTCTCAACAAGAGCCACAACAACGGTCATATTTAAGTTGCACTTAAGCTTAAATCTAAATTTGAACCGTGTGTCATGTTGACATAATACTATTATGCGTAAAATATTCTAAATTGTGTTTCATCTATATCATTAACATGTAGACATGCCAACAAATTACTGTTTTCAGTGGTAATCGACACTAATTTGTGGTACCACGGAACGGAAGCCCTTGGACCAGATTTAAGCATCAGCATTGGCTCTGAATTTGACTGAAGCAATTTGATTGATGTATTTAATGGAAATGATATATGTACTATATGTTGTTACTAGAATAATTTTCAGCTGAACACTGAAATAATCTTAGGAATAACAGCCCATTTCCGGCGTTGCCCACCAAAGTTAAGGGTGTTCGGCCATAATTGCCAATGAATACTGACTATAATTAATTTTGACTCATAACCCTTTATTGCTGTACTTTTTTGTCTTCGGCTCGTTTTGCCGTGCTTCTTCGAGAGTGCGATAAATCCCGGCTGATTGCACGTAACCTTACTGAGGGATGTTGCAAAAACTGTGCTAATAAGCGGGGTGTCAAGAATATTCGATCACTTAACATCGTCGAGAAGCTTAATTGTGTTATCTGCACAAATTTCTTACCATAAATTTTCAGCTCCTGAACTAAAAGCTGCTAGGAGACCGTTGGGATACAAATGCCATTTCACGTGTACCGTAAGTATTTATCTTAACCAGTTTCAAGTAATATTTGATAACAATAAAATTACACTAGATTTCCCAAAAGCTCAAGCTTATTCCTGGTGGTTGGATTGGTGCTGTGATATTTATTATGCAAGTTTTCTATGCAATGGTATATCGGTACTATAAAACTCACAATCGAAATTGTACCAACCAATCGCGTTTATAAATCACAGCAACTCAACCGGTAAGGTGGTGGTGCAAGATATACGGTTTTGACAGTATTATTGATTCACGTATAATATTATTACGTATTAATATATATTAATACAGGTAATTTGGTTTACTGCCACGTACCTTCGAAAAAATTTTACCGCTTATCTTTAACACTTTCTGGATTGTAGACAATAACGTCTTAATATAATCTGATTTGTGCTCGAAATAAAGGATTTGTTCGACCCCTGCTTCCAATTAAAAAGAGACACAGACAATTAAATTTACTTGTATGCGCTATCTTATGATCGTATTTTATGGTGAAAAAATTATGAAATTTCGCCAGACGGTTCTCGAGTTATAGGTTTTGTAGCAAACATTGTGTTTAATACTGCACATTGACACTAGGCAACAGCATGATCTACATTAAGATAAATTTATTCAGTAATAAATTGAAAATTACATTATGCTTAATTTTTGTTGTTTGGTAACTGTTATCTGCTAGTAACTCGCCTGTCGTTGATGGCCATTTTCAGGACATGCCATGCTATGATATATTGCCCACGGTAATATTCGCCGTAAAGCTCAAAAACGGATCACGGTTTAATGCTGAATTAGTGTCTGCATACGCGTTGGGTACATACCAAACGGTGATATCACATAATCCTTTAACTATAGAAATTACTACTGTTGATTATATGTTTTAGCGGAGCAGTACAGTTCGTCCCTGCACAACTCGTCCGTGGACAACTCGTTCACAAACAATTCCTAGACGGCTAATTAGTTCACGGACAATTCGTATTCTGGATAATCTATTCCTTGGATAGTTAATTTCCTGTCGCCATAACATTTCAACATTAAAGGGGTGTATGAAATTTACGTTATCGGAACTTAACACTGATCCAGCACTGCGGCATGAGGGACGGTAGCCTTCCATCCCCGTTAGATTACCCATATACTGCGCTAACGTCGTATAGGCGAAGATGGTTAAAAATAGGTACTTATATATTAGTCGAGAAAGTTTCAGCTAAAAAGGCACAAAATTTTGGCAAAATCGCCACCCACCGCCTCTCTGAAATTTCTAGATGCGCCACTGAAATGTAGTATGAATAATCCACTGGTTTTATATATATATACACTTCGTCACCTTTTTTATGTTATTTCTTGTTTTTTTTAGTTCATCGGTTAGCACTATTGGCCCGGACCCTGCTTTTTGCGCAAATATATACCATTCCCGTATTACCGTATTCTGCATTACCGTATTGCCTTAATTCAAGTGTATACTATTCTTGTAATATATTCACGTGTAATTCCGCTAGATTTTGTTTTCGATGCCAAATAAAGCAGCAGAAGCGTGCTAGTTTATGACTGGATGTTTGCTTATTTCAGCTGAGTTGTGCGGTTTTAGAAAAGTATGAGAATACTGGTTCACAGTACCTTATCACAGCGAGCCTGATTTAGCACTACGTGTTTCATGCTTGCATGCACTAGCACCTTTGCTTCCGTAAAAAGGGCAAGAAAATCTTGTCGAAAACAACTGATAGCATAATGAGAGTCGCCGATCATTTCAATAATAATTTTAT
>JASANE010001044.1:0-26225 GCA_030248225.1 Trileptium ribeirensis
CTGATGATTGCCTATTCCAGCTCTTAAGCTTTTAAATAGTTGACGGTAAAGTTCGCATTTAGTTTTCAATTTAAAAAAAATTTAGATGTTGGCCAAAATGTTTATAATCCGTTTTCCATTTCTACCCAGTGAGTGCTACATGAATGGCTATTTATTTAAATAGCTTACACTTTTAAAACGCAATTTTAATGCGATTGATCATATTAGGTCCGTGCATACACCGACGCCGTGGTTCTTCTTTTGTCAAAATAGAGAACTACTGGACCGTTTAAAAATTGTCGCGTTCCTAGTGTCACGGATATTCGAGTTTAGTGAAGGCGAACGGTCGCTCCGTGATTAACGAAGCTGATTTGCGTCCTGACATACTTCGATATTTTGCACGATTGCTCGCCATCATCAGATGACATGCTAATCATGAGTTCTTTAGAGGTTATAAAAGTATTGTGGTCAAATCCGCGATTAGAAACGCGTTTTCTAAGTGGACGGGATCTGCATAGTGTAATCCATATTCGTAGAATACTGACCGCGAACAGCAACACTTAATCACGACAGACGTGGATGTCGCGAAATCGTAATTTAAGCGCTGTCACTAGGTTTTAAAAGTCGCGAACTAATTTAACAAAAGAACAACGCTGAGATGTTTGCATATCATAGTTGGACTCACGTATAAGTATTACAATATGATCGCGTACTGCACTTTGAGCGGGCTTAACCGCCGAAATATGTTTTGGATCACAGAAATGTCCTGGTGTTGATTTCCTAATTAGTCTGCATTCCTAACCTAGCTCGGGTTGAGCGGACTTAACCCCCGAAATATGTTTCGGATCACCGAGATGTCCTGGTGTTGATTGTCTAATTACTCTGTATTCCTAAGTACCATAGTTGTTCGGGCCGAACAGAGAGCCCTGCGTGATGGTATTCGGTAGAGCGTTCCAGCTGTATAGAATCCGAATCTTCATTGCTTTAAAATAGACTTGTATTCGACTTGGCGCCTGCGCAGTAAGGTGTGCTGGAGAAACGCAATGCTACTGTCCCAGGGGTTGTGGTCCCGGTGGGGGGGGCAAGGCAGGGAGGACACTTTCAACTGCGGTATGGGTAATGTGTACTACTAACGAGGGTTCAATGATGTCGACATAAATTTAAACGAGACCAGAAGGATAAGCCCAAATATTGTGGTATGAAATCATGGACTTAGTTTGTGGCTCGGAAATGTTTCAACTGGATGGACGTTTCGATACCATGTTCGGTTCATTTCTTAAACATTTTTTGGAGCATCAGGGTAATTATCAATGGTAGCTGCGGTGTATACAATCGATGGATCAGCTAAGAATATTCAGGGCGGCGTTGAGACACGTCTCTGCCTGATAATCAGTACTGACTCAGATTGGTAAAGAAAAATCCACTGAAATGTCTTTTCAAATTTCCTTCATAGTATTACAGTTTTTTCCAAAACACCCGAAACCACGCAAAACTGACTGAAAAGACATGCGAAATATGCGAAACATGTTATTTTTTGTAAATGTTTTTGCTTATCCAAAATAAAAGTAGTCATGACCAGTTTAGTATGAAAATCAGCTACTGATCTTGAAAAACCTTCGCAGTGACATGCACAGTGTATATGAGCGGTCTCTGCCAGCGTTTGTAATATTTTGTACTTCACAAGGCACTGGGCGAGACGTGGCGGAGCATGGCCGATGATAACGTGGCGGTGCGGGGCAGATGACAACGTGGCGATGCTGGACAGATGACAACGTGGCGGTGCGGGGCAGATGACAACGTGGCGGTGCGGGGCAGATGACAACGTGGCGGTGCTGGACAGATGACAACGTGGCGGTGCGGGGCAGATGACAACGTGGCGGTGCGGGGCAGATGACAACGTGGCAATGCTGGACAGATGACAACGTGGCGGTGCGGGGCAGATGACAACGTGGCGGTGCGGGGCAGATGACAACGTGGCGGTGCGGGGCAGCTGACAACGTGGCGGTGCGGGGCCGATGACAACGTGGCGGTGCGGGGCAGATGACAACGTGGCGATGCTGGACAGATGACAACGTGGCGGTGCGGGGCAGATGACAACGTGGCGGTGCTGGACAGATGACAACGTGGCGATGCTGGACAGATGACAACGTGGCGGTGCGGGGCCGATGACAACGTGGCGGTGCGGGGCAGATGACAACGTGGCGATGCTGGACAGATGACAACGTGGCGGTGCGGGGCCGATGACAACGTGGCGGTGCGGGGCAGATGACAACGTGGCGATGCTGGACAGATGACAACGTGGCGGTGCGGGGCAGATGATAACGTGGCGGTGCGGGGCAGATGACAACGTGGCGATGCTGGACAGATGACAACGTGGCGGTGCGGGGCCGATGACAACGTGGCGGTGCGGGGCAGATGACAACGTGGCGATGCTGGACAGATGACAACGTGGCGGTGCGGGGCAGATGACAACGTGGCGGTGCGGGGCAGATGACAACGTGGCGGTGCGGGGCAGCTGACAACGTGGCGGTGCGAGACAGATTACTACGTGGCGGTGCGGGACAGAAACTCCTGCGCCTCTTCCAACTCTCGTAGCACACGAAATTCACGTGATGCGCTTTACAGTTCAGAGTGCATTTTGCAAAACGATTGTGCACAAAGAAAACTTTATGATTTCATTGTAGAGATTATAGTATATATAACTTAAATTGTAAAGGACGACCAGGATCTTGCCCCTCAAGATGTTTCTTATGTGTTCAGAGCCGGCGGTAGCATGTGAATGGTCCTCATCCAAATTACGGTGTGAGGTCCCTTATGCCATTATATAAATCCTCATTTAAACTAGGGTGCAAGGTTCGTTATTCCATTGTGTGATGAACCATCCAAACAATGGTGTGAGGTTCGTTATTCCATTGTGTGAGGACCCATCCAAACTACGGTGTGACGTTCCTTGTGCCACTATATGAATCTCCATTCAAACTGCGGTGTGAGGTTCCTTATGCCATTGCGTGAGGGCCTCATCCAAACTACGGTGTGAGGTTCCTTGTGCCATTATATGAAGCCCCATTCAAACTACTATGTGAAGTTCTTTATGCCATTGTGTGATGAACCATCCAAACTACGGTGTGATTTTCCTTATGACATTGTGCGAGGCCCCATCCAATCTACGGTGTGAGGTTCCTTATGACATTGTGCGACGCCCCATCCAATCTACGATGTGAGGTTCCTTATGCCAATGTGCGAGGACCCATCCAATCTACGGTATGAGGTTCCTTATGCCATTGTACCGGGCCCCATCCAATCTACGGTGTGAGGTTCCTTATGCCGTTATGCGAGGCCCCATCCAATGTACGGTGTGAGGTTCCTTATGCCATTGTGCACGGCCCCATCCAATCTACGGTGTGAGGTTCCTTATGTCATAGTGCGAGGCCCCATCCAATCTACGGTGTGAGGTTCCTTATGCCACTGTGCGAGGCCCCTCATATTATGATGAGCAATACCTATCAAACTATGGTGTGAGAATCTCCCATATTTTGACATTTTATGCCACATATTTCATAATTTATATCATAATACTTGTCTTCGTTTGCTTAGCGATGCTCAGTTGTTCTATTGTTTGCGTCGATTTCATTCCACAGTAATATTTTATTATCCGATCGGTAAAAACGGAAACCGAAAGAGATTGTGCTTTATTATTTAAAAGACATCAAGTGCGGCTACATAAAAGACTCACGTCTCGGTCAAATATTTCAATAACTTCCCAACGCTTCCTTTCCGGAAACAAATTCAAACAATTTGTCTGCTCGAACTGTACAAAAACATCAAAAATATAATGTAACCTCCTGGGTTTTGAGCCCCCTCTCCATAGTTGAGGCGCAGGAGGTGCTAACGCCAACACTGAATGTAAATCAGCTATCAAAGCTACGATTGATCAGCAAGATTATAGTAAAATAATGTATAGAATAAAAGCTTAGGCTAAGACTAAAGGCTTAGCATATCGAGAACGGCATGGCATAAATTTTATTTCCGCCACTCTGGGTTACTTGGGCCGACTAAAAGATAACTTGCAGATACATACAGTTCAACTAATATGTCATTTGATAATGGGGAATAAACAGACCTTCGATGTTGTTTTTTCGTAAAATAAATGTATTCCGCAGCAAAAAAATGGTAAAATATAAAAACTAAAACCAATTACTCGTTTATGAACCCGAGGTACAAAAGCTTCAAAGCCCGCTTTCGTACAGGTCTTCTTATTTGCATAAATATAGAATATTATCTTACCATTTCAGTACATATACTTACTCAGATTTCACGGAATAACCAGATATATACCCGTTGGCTTCAGCTATATTTGGATAAAACCAAACAGCAGAAACAAAATTTGATGCATTTATTCATATTTTATTGCTGTATTGCAAACTAAATCCTAACCGAGTCAGGTATTTTGGAGCTACGTCTTTGAAGATGCTGTGACTTTATTTTAAAAATAAGTTGAATTTCTTATAAATGACCACAATTGAGATCACTCAAAGTGTTATTGAACATAATGAACCATACTATAATACGCGTGTGCGTGAACCTGCGTATCATCAATCAATCAATCAATCAATTGCTGTCAAAGGTATTTCAGTAATTCTGGCCGTAGAGAAGTGCTGTGTACTCTCTGCTTAACGTTTGGCAATAGGCGGACATACAAGAATTATGAATGACTTAACGATTCCAGCGGTATCCAATTTTTTTCCTTTTGCGCTCGGTATGCATATCTAAACAGGCTATAATCAATCCTCTCTGCGGGCCTTCTGGCATAGGGACCATTTGGGACCAATCAAGGGTAGACCGTAAATACCGAACAAAATTTCAGTTCGTTTAAAAACGATCTTATACTTGTAGAAAACTACTTACAATCAAAATTTATCGGGTGATTAAATGTTTTATCTCAAAGTGTAAGTAATGTCAAGTTAAGTTAAATTTTAAGCTGCGTTTGGTCACGGCAAAGGTCGGTCATGTCTTAGGGTGTAGAGGGTCGCCAATGTAGATCGCATTTGGACAATTAGGGGTTTCGATACACTTCCCATCTCTGTTTCGCGGAACTTCGCCATAAACGTTCGTTAGGCTCATGTTAGTTTATGATTTTAAATTTTTTGAGCAGATATGTTTAGGAGACGGCAGAAACTTTAAAAAATCCTCTACGTTCAACAGCTGATGAAAACACTTATTATAGGTTTTTATGTGTATAAAAATTTTTAGATTTTATAAGATGTTTCAACACTAAGTCAAAAATATTACAAATTGACAGTTTTCGTGTGAAACTTATGTGTGCTGACAAATATATACCAATATTGTTAACAATACGTCAAAACCAGATCTTAACAGTTCAAACGCTCAGTTGACACCGCAATCATGGCTGGTTAGATCGAGCGCAATATAAAATATAGGTGCCCCTAATGAGGATAGAGGTGTCACTCCCTAAGGGTCGAACCCTCTTCACCAAGTCATATTTAGTCATCACCAGAGACTCCGCAGCCCAGCTACCCGCCATTCTCCCACCTCTAGCCCCTCCACCGTGAAAATGTTTGGAATTTTGTAACATTACAAAACTTACACGGCGATATCGGGAACAGTGAGAAAATTGATATCCCGGAAAAATTGTTAGGTTACACTCCCTGCGTCAACGGGCCTTGGACACCCATAAATTGATGCTTTGAAGTGGAGTCAACTTGATAATAGCCTTTTGAGAAACCAAAAGCTCGAACAAATACAGGACACAAGTAACCCTGAGTGGCCAAAGTGTTATGTATGAAATGCCGGAGTACGCTAAGCCTAAGCCTTAGGTTCTTATACGAGACATACAATAAGCCTAAGTCGGGGGGGGGTATTTGAACCGCTGGCGTCGCAAACTTGGTTCTTTTTTTCCATTATCCCCCAGCCCGCGTTTGCCCAAAAATGGTCAGATTCTGGAAATTTTGGTATTTTTCTGATCCTCGAGACCTCCCTGATCATTTCGATCAAAAAATTGAATTTTTAAAATTTTAGATTTTTTGGGTCCCAAGGGAACCCAAAAATGTTTTTTCTTAAAAATTAGATTTTTACCCACCATTCGACGCGGCTTGACAAGCTGAATCGAATGGTGATATTTTTAACGGGATCCAGTAACTGGATCCTAAGTTATGGCCAAAAATATCGGAGGCTGAGAGGCTCAGCAATTGAACAGTTTTTGGCCATAACTTAGGATGCTTTTATCGGATCCCGTTATAAATAACACCATTACACTCAGCTCGTCAAGCCGCGTCGAATGATGGGTAAAAATCCAATTTTTAAGAAAAAAAATTTCTTGGGTTCCTAAGGGTGCGCATGCGGAAGGTACGGTGTTCGATTCCTGGCGGACCCATTCTTTAGCTTGAGCCGCATTTAACAAAAGAAATATATCATAGCTTATATTTGGTGAGCCCAACGTGATGCCCAACAGATCGTGTCTATGCGAAGACAAATAAGTTCAATAATGCCTGTTCTGCAGCTGGCCACCGGAACTGTGTAGTGAACACACAAATAATTATCAGAACAGAACAGAATTCCTTTTATGTTACGTAGACAAAAATATATGTTTGAGTTAAAAAATCCACTATAAAATTAAAAAAAAATTTTGCCACGACCTGGTAATAATAATTTTAAAACAATAACTTGTCGAGTCTAATATTAGTATTTAACACAGTGTTGTTAGGACACTAGAATATATATTTAATATGACTACCAATATACAAAGCGACAGCAAGTGCCAAAATCCGAACTACTAGCAAGACGAGTAAAACGGTACCGGGGAATACTTAATTAAACCCAGAAATTACACGGATAATGCCATGAAAACCAGTTATTATCACAAATATAACTTGGTATTTATTTATGGCAGTGCTCTTGGTTCTATCCAAATGGTTCAATAATTCTCAGAGTCAGTTTAAGTATCTATTTTTTGCAAAAATACTTAAATCTAATCCTTTTGGGGGATTTGGAGCGCTATGGCCATTTGCATTATGGTTTGATTAAAGGCTGTCTTCAGCAGCCACAAAGGTTATCTCCGTCGTAACAATGATAATACTTGTAAATAGCACACATATTTCACAACATACCAATCAATGATTGTCAGTAATAAGCTTGGATTGAATCCAATAATCTCAAAATTATACGGATGTTGACAGTCATGGACTCGAAAAAGCAAGCAACAAACAACTTTCAACCTTATTGTTTACTTTAGTTTAATTATGTATAATTTACAGCAGGAATAGTTGATGAAAATATAACCCAACTTGCTAGGGCTCTTAACTTATTTCTGATTTTCGTTAAGCAAAACAAATGACAGGTCAGAGCTCGACATCATGTCGGTTTATATTTAGGCAGAATCAGTATGTCAACAATTCTAAAAAGGCTTACGTTTTGAATCTTTGATTAAAGCTCCAGCTTTAGAGTTAGCAGTGTTCTACTGCCCAAATTTATATTACAGTTTTGGTTGCATTTTTTGACATATGTACATTAATTTATTGATTGATGTTTCTTAGTGAATGGCTCTAGAAGTATTAGATAACTTTAAATAACGTTAACACAAATCTAATATCAGCCCTGGCGTAAGCGATACGTGTGTCACCGGAAAGAATCTAAAATTCGCTGAAATTTTGAACTAAACTTGCCGCAAAACTGGACTACCGGGTCCACTGGAAAAATATTAAAAATAACACTACAGAATGTTCTAAGGTATTTTATGATATCACAAATTAGAGATATCACCTTACTTGCAATTTAGCACAAGTGAAACCGGAAATCCTGAATCGAGCTGCCAATAAAAATTTCAATTTTAATGACGAGTCAACCGACCGGTCTTATTCACGAACGAAAGCTCATACAGTCAAATGTATGATCACGTCCATGTAGATCATAAGTAGCATTGTACAAAAAGTTACTTCAGTAATATTGGTTTATCCGTTCCACAATAGTCCTGTTATAAATTATTATAAAGTGTACATAGCGTGGAATGACCACAAAAGATGATGCAACAGTAGAAATGAGACGAGACGTAAGTTTATAAATACGTAGCTACACCGACGTCGCTATAGAACACATCAAGAGAAACGTTTTGAGCCATCGGTGAAACTGTTCCTACCATCCGTTGCTGAGTAAGGAAGATTAAAAGATGCACCGTGAATTATTTGCACTAGCTATGTTATCTTAATTAAATGATGCAAGGCCCTACTACCTACGATAGTTGGGAATAATTTTGCGCGATATAATATTTACAGGTAAACATTGAAGTGCATTTAACTTAATGCGCAAAACAGTTTATCGTAACGTTTTCAAGAACAAGTTGGTACTAAATTTGGATTTTTTTAGCAGATTTTAGCTCATATTTGGTGCTTTCCAAGACATCGTCCGCCAGGGATATAATATGACATTCATTTACATCTGTTCGCTAGGTATAACAAAGAGTGCATTAGGGAAGAGTATAACACTTCCCAGCACTCTAATGCTAGCCCGTGTTTGATGATACATGCGTATTGGGCCTGCCCCCCAGTTGCTGGGGGGAGCTTGGATCCCCCAGTTTTTTGGGGGGAGTAGGTCGGACCCCCCCCCAATTACTGGGATGGTTCGGTTGAACCAGCAGCTGCTTATAAATCGACCCCCCCAGAAATGGGGGGTCCGACCGCCCCCCCCCCCAAAAAAAAACTGGATGGGGCGAACTACCCCACCAGAAACTGGGGGTCAGTGCATCTCGACCTCCCCCAGCAACTGGGGGGGGGGCAGCCGGAAAACGCCCGTATCATCAATCGCGAACTAACATTAGAGTGCAGAGAAGTGTCATACTCTTCCCAAATGCACTCTTAGTATAACTAATAGGTGTCCAAGGCCCTTCGGCTCCCGGGTCCATATTTTAGCTGCGAGGGTTGAGGGTTCAGCCAAAAATACTTAGGAGCAATCCCTTTAACAACATTTGAATCACCTAAATGTAAAAAAATGTGAGCCAAATCGCACAAGCTATTCATTTGTTACAGACGACGACAGCAAAACTGAGTTGTTTAATTGATGGTTTGAAACGAGAGTTTTCACTTCCATCGGCACTGTATATACGATCGATAAATAAAAAACGTGCATGGTGAATATTTGGACAAAATGTAATGAATTATTGCAAAACCGGCAAATAATATATAACTTTAGCAGCGAAATTGAAATGCATGCTATGCTGTTCTCGATATACTACGCATAAGTTTTGGTCTTAGTCTAAACTTTACGTCATATATATAAAAGTCTTAAGCCGACGCCTGGAGTTAGGATACTTCAGCGCAGCCATACTAGGTTGTTCTTTTTTCTGCAAGCATACGCTATGCCGCAGTGCTTTTGCTGCAAGTGTACGGTGTGCTATGCCTAAATTTTAGCGTTAGTCTATTGTTTAACCTTTAGAATTAGTCTAAGCTTTGCGACTTACATAAGTTTTAGACCAAGCCTAAGCCTAAGCGTATGACGGTAAAACGCTAAAATGTTCCTTTTTTCAACTGCGTATGAGAAAGAGAGTGTGATAAATTGAATTTTACTGTCGGTTTTAAGTATATACATCATTCGCTAAACGTGTTACACAAGAAAATAATAGCCTGAAAACGATGGCATGACGTTGATGACAAAGTACAACTTCAAAACTTTTATGATATATTCTAAGTTATGCAATGACGAACGCTGCACCAGTTATGTAAATCATCTGGGTCTTCTTTTATCCCCCCAGCCCGAATTTGGTAAATTTTGAAGATACAGAGATGATTTTGGTATCAATCGATTCAGCTCGATGAGATGGTTGAGAAAATTTTTTATGGTTATAGCGTGTACCCTGAGGGAGTACGCTATAACGTTAGAAAAAAACAGCTTAGAGCGGAGGTTCGGCGCGGCAGCCCCCGGACTTAGACTTAGGCTTAGTCTGTGTCTAATATAAGGACCTTAGCTTAGGCTAAGACTAATGCTTAGGCTTAGTATATCGAGAACGGCATGGCCTGTATTTTATTTCCGCCCTTCAGGGTTACTTGGGCTCTCATAACTTTCTAACGGTGGCGTAGATTTCAATAAAATACGCACCAGTACATTTTTCTCATCAAACCGAGTCGATTGGTACCAAATATGACCATATTCCGAACAAAAAATTTTAAAATTTTTGGGTTCCCGGGGGACCATTGGGACCTCAAAAAATTGAAAATAAATTTTTTCAGGGTAAAATGAGTATTTTCTGAAGCGCCTCATCGAGTTGAATCGATTGATACCAAAATCAGCTCTGTATCTTCAAAATTTACAAAATTCAGGCTGGGGGCTGAAAGAAAAACCCAACCGTCTTAAAACACCGTTAATATATAGTAATTAATACACGTACGGCAAGCCCAAGAGTGATTAAAAATCTTTACACGCGCGTAATAAGCACTGTGGACATAAAAATATATCTAGCATATGTCGTTCATTTACTACGTTTCATTAAAATTTGGTCAATATCAACAAATATATGAAAGCGTCGCCTTCGATTTTATGCAGTTCAATTGGCTGGAGATCATGCAGTGAGTGACGTAGACCCGCACAATTTCAAGAAGTTTGGTGGGTCACTGATTTGTGAGGTAAGGAATAAATAAGTCACTCACCAAGCATAAACTTGTTTAAAGGCTTATCATCGTGGCATTTATGCAGTGTCCATCCACCAGTTGCAAGAATCTATTTCAACTTGCCACTGTCAAACCCATCTGTTTCGGACCATCGTAAAATAGGAGGGGAAGTACAGCTAAAATTTTCGGGCAACCCAACTCATGAGTGATATGTAAACGTGAGATGAATCGTATATATACATAACTTATACAGAATTTTGTTTTCAAAACAATTTACATTTTATTTATTTACAAATAAGTTGTATGACTCTATTATATATACGTTTTTTAGTCTTTGTAAAATATACATTTTTTACAAATATATTTGTTGTTGAGGATTTCAGTTTCAGCCAAAGTGAAATGTAATTGAAAAGAAAAACTTTTAGTAACCGCATCGGACGGTAGACCCACGATATTTATAAATTCACCTAAGCTACAGTTTATTATTTCATGTATCAAAACCAAAAAGGGTCATTCAAAAGTGACGCAATTTAGAGAATAATATATTTCGAAGCTTCAAACAGCTATAAATAATTGATCAAATAGTTTGTGACTGCTGAATAACTCTTAAATTGTAAGTATCACGAGATAGAAAATTTTTAAAATTTGGTACAGAATCAAGCGGCAAAATGCGTTTACAAGTTGTTCAAATAGTTTTTGAACTCAAATTTGAAGTTACAAAAAAAAAATTTTTAAATGTTTACACATGCTTTAGTCAACAACATTCGGTAAGGACATACATTTGCATTAGCTTTGGCATAAAATTGAAAAAGCTGTGTTTGAACATTTCAAAGTTTCAATTTTCTAAAACAAAAACTTCCTTAGTTATCCCTTCTATTAAGATGAGTTACAGGCGAGTCTCTATAAATATTGGAGCGCATTTAGTAGTTTCTAGCAAATACTTCACAAAAATCTGTTTCAGTGGACCATCGTAAAACAGGGGAGGAAGTATTGGCATAAAATTGAAAAAGCTGTGTATGAAAATTTTAAAGTTTCAATTTTCTAAAACAAAAACTTCCTTAGTTATCCCTTCTATTAAGATGAGTTACAGGCGAGTCTCTATAAATATTGGAGCGCATTTAGTAGTTTCTAGCAAATACTTCACAAAAATCTGTTTCAGTGGACCATCGTAAAACAGGGAGGAAGTATTGGTATATAATTGAAAAAGCTGTGTATGAAAATTTTAAAGTTTCAATTTTCTAAAACAAAAACTTCCTTAGTTATCCCTTCTATTAAGATGAGTTACAGGCGAGTCTCTATAAATATTGGAGCGCATTTAGTAGTTTCTGAGCAAATACTTCACAAAAATCTGTTTCAGTGGACCATCGTAAAACAGGGGAGGAAGTATTGGCATAAAATAGAAAAAGCTGAGTATGAAAAATTTAAAGTTTCAATTTTCTAAAACAAAAACTTCATTAGTTATCCCTTCTATTAAGATTAGTTACAGTCGATTCTCTATAAATATTGGATCGCATTTAGTAGTTTCTAGCAAATACTTCACAAAAATCTGTTTCAGTGGACCATCGTAAAACAGGGAGGAAGTATTGGCATAAAATTGAAAAAGCTGTGTATGAAAATTTTAAAGTTTCAATTTTCTAAAACAAAAACTTCCTTAGTTATCCCTTCTATTAAGATGAGTTACAGGCGAGTCTCTATAAATATTGGAGCGCATTTAGTAGTTTCTAGCAAATACTTCACAAAAATCTGTTTCAGTGGACCATCGTAAAACAGGGGAGGAAGTATTGGCATAAAATTGAAAAAGCTGTGTATGAAAATTTTAAAGTTTCAATTTTCTAAAACAAAAACTTCCTTAGTTATCCCTTCTATTAAGATGAGTTACAGGCGAGTCTCTATAAATATTGGAGCGCATTTAGTAGTTTCTAGCAAATACTTCACAAAAATCTGTTTCAGTGGACCATCGTAAAACAGGGGAGGAAGTATTGGCATAAAATTGAAAAAGCTGTGTATGAAAATTTTAAAGTTTCAATTTTCTAAAACAAAAACTTCCTTAGTTATCCCTTCTATTAAGATGAGTTACAGGCGAGTCTCTATAAATATTGGAGCGCATTTAGTAGTTTCTAGCAAATACTTCACAAAAATCTGTTTCAGTGGACCATCGTAAAACAGGGGAGGAAGTATTGGCATAAAATTGAAAAAGCTGTGTATGAAAATTTTAAAGTTTCAATTTTCTAAAACAAAAACTTCCTTAGTTATCCCTTCTATTAAGATGAGTTACAGGCGAGTTCTATAAATATTGGAGCGCATTTATTAGTTTCTAGCAAATACTTCACAAAAATCTGTTTCAGTGGACCATCGTAAAACAGGGGAGGAAGTATTGGCATAAAATTGAAAAAGCTGTGTATGAAAATTTTAAAGTTTCAATTTTCTAAAACAAAAACTTCCTTAGTTATCCCTTCTATTAAGATGAGTTACAGGCGAGTCTCTATAAATATTGGAGCGCATTTAGTAGTTTCTAGCAAATACTTCACAAAAATCTGTTTCAGTGGACCATCGTAAAACAGGGGAGGAAGTATTGGCATAAAATTGAAAAAGCTGTGTATGAAAATTTTAAAGTTTCAATTTTCTAAAACAAAAACTTCCTTAGTTATCCCTTCTATTAAGATGAGTTACAGGCGAGTCTCTATAAATATTGGATCGCATTTAGTAGTTTCTAGCAAATACTTCACAAAAATCTGTTTCAGTGGACCATCGTAAAACAGGGGAGGAAGTATTGGCATAAAATTGAAAAAGCTGTGTATGAAAATTTTAAAGTTTCAATTTTCTAAAACAAAAACTTCCTTAGTTATCCCTTCTATTAAGATGAGTTACAGGCGAGTCTCTATAAATATTGGAGCGCATTTAGTAGTTTCTAGCAAATACTTCACAAAAATCTGTTTCAGTGGACCATCGTAAAACAGGGGAGGAAGTATTGGCATAAAATTGAAAAAGCTGTGTATGAAAATTTTAAAGTTTCAATTTTCTAAAACAAAAACTTCCTTAGTTATCCCTTCTATTAAGATGAGTTACAGGCGAGTCTCTATAAATATTGGAGCGCATTTAGTAGTTTCTAGCAAATACTTCACAAAAATCTGTTTCAGTGGACCATCGTAAAACAGGGGAGGAAGTATTGGCATAAAATTGAAAAAGCTGTGTATGAAAATTTTAAAGTTTCAATTTTCTAAAACAAAAACTTCCTTAGTTATCCCTTCTATTAAGATGAGTTACAGGCGAGTCTCTATAAATATTGGAGCGCATTTAGTAGTTTCTAGCAAATACTTCACAAAAATCTGTCCCACACACCTCCCCCGTTCCGAATTACAATAAGACGTACCTATTCATAATCGTGGACGCAATGTCGTTCAGACAAGGGGCAAATTATTCGAACCCCTAAATGGATCGGGTAAATGCTCCAAACGTTTACCATTCACCCAGGACTTTCTGCCAAAGCCTGGGTAGCCTTCTGGGACCTCAGATCATAGGACCTCGGCATGGCAAATTATATATCAATACTTTGGCTAATGGCACCTATTAAAAGCAAGCCATGAATTCCAGGAATTCAATTTCTACCATGCGTTCTAACTCTGATAGTCATCCAGCGACCACACAGCTGTTAGGTAATATTTTGAAATCATATCGTTAAGCTAAGAGTTGTGTTTGTTAATAGAACTAAATCGGGACCTAATCTAGCCATGCGAACCAGCTTATTACGTGTATTATCTGTAGCTGCACATTATATTTTTGGTTGGCAATGGTTACGAATCCAGTTAACAGTTATGATTTCTCGTGATGTTTATAGCCAACAGTGAATGATGACAACGCTCTCGCGATGTTTATAGTCAACAGTGAATGATGACAACGCTGACTCCATTGCATATACGTGTAGTTTATAAGCGATTACAGAGCATTGCGAAAGATGATTTTGTAATAGTTCTGTAAAAACAACATAATATGCAGTGGCAAATGACGAGTGTAGTATAAAAGCTGACTAACTGTGTTTATCGTTTTTAGTTTAGTCTATTTTTGTTGTGAAAAAAATGTGAAGATGTATAGTAGTTTATGGTTAGTAATAAATAATTTAGCATTTGTACGTTTGGGGTCTAAAATTGGTACGTTTGGGGACAAAAATTCTGTCCAATATCGCCATTAGGGGCCCGGACGTTAAGCTGTTCGAACAGGAATATTTTTATGGAGTCTTAAGTACGCATACACCTAACCGAAATCTAATAGTCTCTTGTACGCTTAAATAAAAATTTTAATTTTGTTACTTAGAGAAACCTTTTCATTCAAATTGGTTAGTTTGAGGTCTAAAATTGGTAAGTTTGGGGACAAAAATTCTGTCCAATATCGCCATTAGGGGCCCGGACGTTAAGCTGTTCGAACAGGAATATTTTTATAGAGTCTTAAGTAAGCATACACCTAACCGAAATCTAGTAGTCTCTTGTACGCTTGAAAAATTTTGTCACTTAAAGAAGCCTTTCAATCCAAATTGGATCTTAAATTCATATGTCGTACAAATGTTACGGAGCGTTGCTTTTAAAATCACTCAGCTTGTTTTAATCTGTACATTTGTTCCTTTATTACAGTCAAAGTGCACATTCATAAGCGGCGATCCCGGAGATGAGGTGGCAACGTCCCCACAGAAATCAAGATCCGAGGATAAGAACTGAAGAAAAATTATGCTCATCTCTCCACTATTTTAGGTACTGCCGCCCATGTGCACCTTGAATATTCTGAAGAATCTTGCGGAAAATTATTGATAGGTCAAAGTGGTTAGTGCACGGATCTCCTGGCAAAACGATTCACTTTCGAAGGTTTCCCTCTAGGTTATCCAGAAATACAAATTACTAATTCATACAGGAAATGGGTAACCACAAATTTTGTCATTACTAGATTTAAATAATTCTTTTAGACAGCCTTAAAACATCCTAATAGTGACACCAGGGATTCCAGAGCGATGTGAAGTGGGAAAATTGGTCTATCAAAAATTTGAAAACACAAATATAACACGTGTTATAACATTGTTTTTTGGACATCGATGGGTCAATGTCCCAGAGCCCGTTCCACACCCGTTAAAAAATTCTGGAGCCCCATGGTGACATTGTTCCCAGCTATTTTTTGCGCAACCATTCAGCCTATGATATTCTTTTTCGCATTAGGTAATGTATAATTGTAAACATCAGTTGCGGTCCGCACACCCACTGAGTCAATTCATAATGTCTGCCGTAACAAAACCGAACAACTACATATCCTCCTATCCAATATATATATATGTTACTTCACATTTGATCTGCGTTCCACATCGGATGTCATTTTAGGAGGCGATAAGGGAGAGGGTGGCGTTGCGTCCCCCTGGACTGACCTGAAAACATGTGGGTACCCACAAGGTGAACTCTCGACGAATCTTTTACTTAAAATGATTCAAGGCAAAAAATCGTTTTCAATTTTTACAACTACATATACTTCCAACCACCAAAATGTTACAAAAGACACCAAAATGACACTCTAAGGGACTCGAATTTAATAAGAATTGTCTAAGTGGGGCTAATAAGTGATCTGTCTACCATAAAGATCAATCTCCGCCTTTCCGGCAAGCTATACCCTGCCATGGATTGACCTCAATCTTATAAACACCTGAAGCTAACAGGTTTTTAGGCAATTTTCCGATGACACAAAACGTTTTCCCATTATTCTGGAGTACTTTAATATTGTATTGCTTTGGGGGGCTCTGTCTATAAGTTTTATTATTTTATAGGTAATAATGACATAATTACAAACCACGTCTTTATTGTCCTAATATGTCTTGTAGACAAACCGCAAAAAAGCAATTGTATCATACATGCAGGAAGTCTGAGGTCCCAGATGAGGGCAGCCCGATTTTTGGGTGGAAAATATTTGTTCGGGGCTTCTTTTGGCTCCACCAGAAGGAATTTATTCGCAGGTATTTTAATATAACACTGCTTTTTGAGATCTGTCTGTAAGTTTTGTTATATTAGCATAATAAAATACACAGATTTATAATTTTATAACTCCTTACACTAATCAATTATGGCGGAGACAACTGTGAGCGATGATAAAATGCAAGTTTCAATCGAAAATTTGCCTGAAAATATGACTAAAGACGATGTCAAAGTTAGACTGATAAAGTAAGTTCCGCAAAAATCTAAAATAATACAGTTTAATGACATAGCTGCCGGGTTGTGATACTGATTTCAGCATTTTTGACCTGCAGACTGAACAAGCGACTCATCCGCGGCCCCTAATGCGTGAGCCCACTTTAGGAACGTACACCATGGTTGTTTTTTTGTCAAAGTCATGCGCGACTAAACTTAAAATGACCAGGCCTGCCATCCTATTTTTAAAATTGAAATATTTTTTGTACCATAACGCTTCTTTATGATTGCATAATGTAGGAAAAGTCATTTAAGAACAGCAGCAAGGCGCTATAAAATGGGTAATGTTTGGTTCGCAAATTCCTTAATGAAATCCACAACCTGTTGAAAACATAATTTTGTGGGTTTTAAATTCGTGCGTTTTGTTCGTGAACTCTGTTACAGGGAGGCATCGCTCGAGACATGGAGTGCAATAACTCAGCGAGTGAAACTTTTAAACTGTTGTTCAACATTTGAAATCAAGAATTTTTAAACATGTTCGTGAACGGAAACTTATAAAATATAAAATTGGTTGGCGAACACAAACGTATATTGTTACGCAAATGTTGTTCGTGAACACAAACGTAGTTCTTAAATAAATTTAATTTTGTATAGATTATTTTGCCATAGAGAGTTACGCAGGCGACATCACTATGAGCATGTATGATTAAAATCAGCAAGCATCAAATGTTTTGCGAGCATTTGCTTTTTAAATTAAAGTTGCGTTGAAAATAATGATTTATTAATCGTGCTCGTGCTGTGTTCGAATCTGCAATACATTAGTGAATATTTTATGGGTGAAATGGTTCGCTAACAAGTTCTTTTTATACGTATTCGAGTATGATTCCAGGTTAATAAATTTAATCATTGTACAAATTTGATGAAAATTGTTTTTCTCGAATACTTGAACATTTACAGAAAATTTAACAAATTTGTGACGAAAAAGTCGTTCAATTTCATTTGAGATGGCAATGTTCGGGAGTGCTGAAAACTAAAAAAATTTTAACCACGTTCGTGTTGGCGAACAAAAGTGAATCCTAAATTAGTCAATGCTCTAAGTAGCAGTGAACCGTTTTCTACTCATAAGAAATCGCCAAAATTCTGTACCGAGACAGTTAATAATTTCTGGCAATTGGATTCGACTTTGCCCAATTTTGGTTAACGAAAAATCTTGCCAAATTCCCTGTTTGTTCCGCAACAATGGTTTTCTATTCCACATCGGCTTTGGCAAAATAGGATGGCCAACGGGGTCATTTTAAGTTTAGTCGCGCATCACAAACTGTATCGTTCTCTGTCACAATTCTGCCATGAGTAGTCGCATATTAGTGAACGTGAACAAGTATGTACGAACGGAATTTTAGTGTACGCGCACATATCGCCATTTCGTTCGGTTGTTCATGGTCACCAAATGATATACTGACTCGGACAGCTATGTTCGTGGTCTATGGATGTATTATAGTATACGCAAGAAATGGTATTCCCGGTGAGAAAAATGCGATAGTAAATCGAAAAATTGCTACAGCGAACCGCACCTACATGTTGCTACATCCCAAATCTTTGTTCGTCTATGTAAGGGAAAATCTTTGTTCGCGAACATTCATTATCTTTACGATTCTGAACTGACTTGACAAGAGAACAACACAAGTGTACGCACCTAAAGTGGATTGACGCATAAGTTACAACACTCTAATTTCCGTTTTGAACTGGTTATTTTACGACCAATTTCGCATGGTAAATAAAAACGTTGGAGCTAAGAATCGTCAAAATAAAGATTCGACGACACATTTTACCTACGCACTTAAAAATTATTACAAATAGTAAAAAATTTAGCCTTTTCATCCAGACGTAAAAGGCGTTCATTTCAATTGTACTGCTTCGATTATAAAAAAAAACCAAGACAATTACTATCAGCTCTAACATTGAAAACGCGTTTTTGGTTGCCATATCACAAACAGTGGATCCAAATTGCGTCTATTGTATAGTGCAGGCTTGGTGGTGCGTTGTTGTACTCTCGATTTGCGAAATTCTGGTAAGGAAAAGAGCAGCAGCTCATAATTGCCTCATAAATGGCTAGTGTACGAGACTCAATGCATCAAAACGTCCGATTCGAATATTAGAAATACATGCTAATTCTAAGCATGCAAAGGTTTAAATGTATTACGAGCATATGAAACATTTTTACGGTCAGTGATACGTTCGCCTCTAAAAATCCTGAAAAAAATCAACCAAAAAAAAACAGGTTAGTGGCAAAACACACTTGTAGGTCATGTCTTTTTATAAATTAAGCGTAAACTTCGGTCCTTATGTAAGTCTTAATAGACGAAGACATTAGTCGAAGGCCTGGCGTAAATCAGGCTAGCTGCACCCACGCATCACCGGCGTTAAGCTGGAGATACTCCCAACGATACAATATGGCGTAAACGCATACATTATCATAGGGATAAGGGTTCCACACTGATGCTCGGACCCTTCCCCCCGAAGGCTCGGCTATTAACCCTCCCCCTCGATAGTTCGTCCCACTACTCTCCCCAGGTGGCGCCGTAGGTACCGAACGCATAGACGCGAATAAAACGCCATCACCCCCACCCAGCTCTCTTAGCGGGACGCTGCGTTCCCCGTCGGCATCCTGGGAGGCCAAAGGCCTCTGCCCCCCGGGGACCCAGTAGCTCCCCTTGGAGTTCGGAACTTGACCTTGAGCATCTATGCGTAAAATCTTCACACATTCCTGGTCAGAATAAATAAACGTTTACCCTTACAACATGCCTTGTAGGAGAATATATTTTTAAAAATATTTAAAATGTATGGTGAATTTTGCGCTTTTTTCACTTTAAATTTTCTGCAACAAAAATACGCTCAAACTCAGCGCTATAAATGAAGCATAATTTATTCGACTATATCTACAAATTCTAGCGAAGTTTTCAAATTTTTCAGATCAGGTAGCAGTGCAAAACTTCAAATCTTTATGCCGACAATCGAATCAAACAATAACAGCAACAACAACAGTCGTAAAGCATCGAAGAAACGCAAAGGATCAAAGAAACGTGGCAGTACAAGTGGAGATCGTGGCGGTGTTGCTGCTAAAGATAGCGACGACGATGATGGCGATGAAGACGATGGGAAGAAAAAGGATCAACCATCCAATACAGTAAAGGAACGACGGATTGCGGAAGCTGAAGCTGCTGGACTTTATACGGTGCCGACACGAGATGGTGTTAGGTTAGTCGTCTGGTTCGGGATCCGCTAGAGTAAAACCCAGTCGAATGCAATTTTAAAGTTTTCAGTGACCATCATCGTAGATGGATAGTTTACTGGTATTCACAAATTATTTTATAGTTTAAAAAACAAAAAATATATAATCTAATAAATATGCGTACTTATCGAAATAATATGACTTATCAATAAAAATATATCAGCGCGGAAGCAAACTTCCTAATATCTGATATTTCACTGCAGAATTAGAAATGGCACAACACCGGTGATTACATTTTATGTGGAGGTATATAGCCATTGTATTGGTGGTACAAAGTTTAAGTCATTATAGAATCGCAATGTGAATCTTGCTTCATCCTTTCCAACTGCATACATTTAGGCAATCCGTACTACTGACCTTTCGACCTTTTAATCATCCACTCGAAACTATTTTTTGAATGGGTTACTTGTAGTTTTTCATAATACACTATTAGTTACAAATATGAAAATTAGCAAACTAATGTAGCTGGGTTTGGAAAATTCAATGTGATAATAAAAATTATGAAAAATGAGTTACATAGCTAGTTTTTTTATGAAAAATTGAGTTAGGGATGTAAAAATCGATATATATATAAGGGTAATTTGGGATGAGGAAATTGACGGTAACAATGTATATATATTGTAGAAAATGGGTTATATATATATATAGATTAAATGAAAACTTCATTTAGAAAAGTGAAAATTGGTATCTAGAAATAATTTGGGGTGATAAATTTGGTAGTAATAATGAATGTTATAAAAATGGGTTACACAGCTAGTTTTGTTGAAATCATGAGTTACAAATATCATTATATGAACTCTTACCTTTATGTCGCTTACAAACGATAGCTAATATAAAACGCCCTAAACGAAGGTTAAGCAAAATATCTGTTTTTGTGATATAATGACCGGCATATGACTACTAGCAATCACAACTGGTTTGACCATCAGTCGTTGAAAAACAACTCACTGAACAGAAATTGCAACGCTTTCGTTAGTAGTTGGATAACATTTAATGCCCAAATCGTAGGTTGACCATATTTTGACTAACGTTTTGTGATGAGTGCGCTACAAGTGAAAAGACATCGCTGAGAGAACACTGGATTTTTACTAAAACTTTTTAGATCGTTTTAAACTTTTGAGAAAATTTTGAAAACGTTCTAAAAAGTATTAGTAAAAATCTAGTGTTCTCTTAGCGATGCTATCATTGTAGCGCACTATCTGACAAAAATTTAGTAAAAAGACGGTCAACCTACGATTTGGCACTGAAAATTTGTCGAAATTACTAACAAAAGTGTTACAATTGTGTAACAATTAAAATTTTGAAAACGTTCTAAAAAGTATTAGTAAAAATCTAGTGTTCTCTTAGCGATGTCTTATCATTGTAGCGCACTCATCCCAAAAATTTAGTAAAAAGACGGTCAACCTACGATTTGGGCATCAAATTTTGTCGAAATTACTAACGAAAGTGTTACAATTGTGTAACAATTAAAATTTTGAAAACGTTCTAAAAAGTATTAGTAAAAATCTAGTGTTCTCTTAGCGATGTCTTATCATTGTAGCGCACTCATCCCAAAAATTTAGTAAAAAGACGGTCAACCTACGATTTGGGCATCAAATTTTGTCGAAATTACTAACGAAAGTGTTACAATTGTGTAACAATTAAAATTTTGAAAACGTTCTAAAAAGTATTAGTAAAAATCTAGTGTTCTCTTAGCGATGTCTTATCATTGTAGCGCACTCATCCCAAAAATTTAGTAAAAAGACGGTCAACCTACGATTTGGGCATCAAATTTTGTCGAAATTACTAATGAAAGTGTTACAATTGTGTAACAATTAAAATTTTGAAAACGTTCTAAAAAGTATTAGTAAAAATCTAGTGTTCTCTTAGCGATGTCTTATCATTGTAGCGCACTCATCCCAAAAATTTAGTAAAAAGACGGTCAACCTACGATTTGGGCATCAAATTTTGTCGAAATTACTAACGAAAGTGTTACAATTGTGTAACAATTAATATTTTTAAAACGTTCTAAAAAGTATTAGTAAAAATCTAGTGTTCTCTTAGCGATGTCTTATCATTGTAGCGCACTCATCCCAAAAATTTAGTAAAAAGACGGTCAACCTACGATTTGGGCATCAAATTTTGTCGAAATTACTAACGAAAGTGTTACAATTGTGTAACAATTAAAATTTTGAAAACGTTCTAAAAAGTATTAGTAAAAATCTAGTGTTCTCTTAGCGATGTCTTATCATTGTAGCGCACTCATCCCAAAAATTTAGTAAAAAGACGGTCAACCTACGATTTGGGCATCAAATTTTGTCGAAATTACTAACGAAAGTGTTACAATTGTTCTTCAGTGAATTGTTTTCCACGAATTTTGAAAAAATTTTGAAAACATTTTTTAAACATTTTAAAACTTTTGAAATATAAACTATACACATATTTCCTAAGACGCTATGACTGAAAGATTTTCATATTGGTTTGGCTTCATGTAAAGTCGTTTTTGAGTGAATCGTAGCTGTAGCTCAACTCATTATGTACCAATATTCACAAAGCCAACGGCGGTATTCAGCACTCTCTAAGTTCAAGTATAACTGACACAAACACACTATATGTATCATTTTATTTTACTGCAGATTTACATTATGTTCTTGATCTATATTAATATTGCATTGAATTTTGTCAAATCTTGCATTATATATCGTACTAGGTATGGTAAGTGTCATATTGTCAATGTTAGTGTGACAAAACCGGGGTCCTGCTTAAATAAATATATATGACAGTATATGGGACCCAATTTTTTGAGTCTCGGACGTTGTTGTTGTCAGATTTCCCTTCGAAAACAGCACTCAGCCTGTAATGTGAGACTTAGTGTAAATGTATATACATCAGTTGATGAATATTTTGAGTTAAGCTTATAGTTTTGAGAATAAAAAAACTGCTGTGAAACATGTTTATAAATGAATAATGAACAACGGAAATAGGCAAATTGGACCAAATCAACCAGAGGTGATCATGATCGAATCTTATGACGGTTGATATAGATAATCGGTGGTTAGCTCAAGCGTCAAAGTGTTATTGCCATTATCTATTTCTTTCTGAGAGTTTAAGACAAACAACCAAGGTAAATGTTCTCAAGTGACTGTTTCTTAAACATTTGGTAGGAAATAGTTTTCTCACTCAGTGAAAGTTGGCATGGGCTTTTTTTAGCGAGCATCTTGGACTCTCTGGGATCGCTTGGGCTGGTAACAAACAATACAATCTGCTATGACGCCAGAATAAAACTTGAAAAAAATTTTGCCAAAAATCATTTTCCTGTATCAGAGCTTGTTCATTATTAAATGTTTTCAATTTTATACATCTTAAATTTCAGATTACCGATGAAAATTGTCAAGCACGAGAAGATTCCTGATCGTATGAAGTCAGCAAATTATTATTCCAATATGTTGTAGTGTATTTTTAATTTTATATTTATTTTTACTGTAAAAATAGTGATGCAAAAAAATAGTAGAGAAATGTCTTTTGTTACGAATTTGAACAAGTAAAAACAATACAATCGTGCGTATAAATCTTTAAAGACGTACGGCAGCCTATGCTGCAACTGTTTTGTGATACACGTTTATCGTATTAATGACTTGTTGAGGTCGAACTGCATTAGTAGTCACTTTTCAAAGCCTTGGATTGCCAACCGAAGGAAACGCTGTCACCGTATATTGTCACCGAGATGAATGTTTTACTCGCTAATTGTACCTACAACCTGCTTAATACCTTGAAATGAACCTAGATATTCGAAAAAACATAATTATTTGCAGTTTAAACGTACCATAAAAACGTACCATTAAACGTACCATTCTCCCTCCAAGAAGAACGATACCGACTGCTCGATCAGATTACCATAATGCGGAAACTGCATTGATGATGTTTGACGTTTCGTTTGAGCAGTTGGGGCATTCCTTGGAGGTCGATTTAGCCTCGCATAAGGCAAGGCCAATGTTGTTGAAAAGCAAATAACAACAAATTAGTTAGGAAATGTATTTGACGCTTGGAACCGGTGTTTTAACGACAATAACGATGGTGCACAAACTACCTCCGCAAGGAGGTCATTGCAAAATCGTACAATTCGGTGGGAGAAAAAGCATTTTCGGATATCCAAACGTGGTATTTCAATTGTTTGTAATTTCAAGTCGTGGCCACGGTTTCCAACATAACCTATGGCGAAAAATTTCGACAATTCGAGATCAACACCTCCGTGTATCATTGTGTAGACAACTATCAAGTCGCTACGAAGACGACGTGTAGACAGTGTTTCAAGACCAAGAAACTTGAGGCGGTCAGAATAGCTCATATGGCGGATCGACGGCAATAATATTGTGGCATGCCGTTGCACTTTCTCAATAATCTCAATGTCCCTCTCGTAGTGTGGGCACCACACTGTCACAGCGTATTCGACATGTGGACGAATCAACGAACGATAAAGATGCAACCAGATCGACTTGGTCCAATGCAAGATAGTTCTGCGAATGATGAAAATGATCTTGTGGGCCCTCGCAGCGACCATCGAACAATGTTCGGAGAATTTCAACGTTTCGCACATGATGACACCAAGATCTTTTTCCTGGCTAGTGATTGACAAAGGATTCATCATGAGAGAATAGGCCGCTCTAGGATTCCCGAACCCACGGTGCATCACACGACATTTTTTCTGCATTCACCGACAACCCCAATTCGACGCAATATTCAGACAAGCTGTCGAGATCTAACTGGAGGTCATCATGACACATTTCCGACCAAACTTTGTGGACTCGTCGAGCTAAGCGAAGATCATCTTCGAATTTAAAGACCGCGCACAACACGTGCTCATCAATGTCATTAATGAAAACCAGAAACAATAGGGGCCCCAAAACAGAGGCTTGCATGACTCCGCTAGTAACATCATACCAATCCGATTTCGATCGTTGACACAAACCATCTGTTTGCGGTCTGATAGATAGCGGCGGCACCAAGACAGAACTGATCCAGATATTCCGTACATTTTAAGCTTAGTAATGAGGGCACCTTGATTTACTCTATCAAAAGCTTTTCGAAAATCCACGTAAACAACGTCAAACCAATCATTTGAGTCAAGACACTTTGTTGCAAAATTGAAATACTCGAGGAGTTGGGTTGTCGTCGAACCACGCTTGTCATGGGGTGGAAATCCTCCACCCCATCCCCATCCCATCCCCATGAAAATCTCGTGGGATCCCCATGGGGATCCCCATGGGGTTCCCCATGGGGATCCCCATAGTCCGTACGAGCTATGTCAAGGCCGTGATACCACGAAATCTTTTCTTGTCCATATTTCACAATGTGTCTGCGTTGGTCCACGGTGAACACGGTCACTGTCAAGCATCACAAATTTTAAAAGAGGATAGCCACACGCTTGACATCCCCATCGCCGTAGGGGACGCGCCCGATAGCCGCGCAGACAACCAGCCACGGGCCCTGGCCTTCTCTGCTAGATACTTAGACTCTCTAGTATTCAGAAGAAAGCCAGGGGCTAGATACTTATTATCTCTAGCGTTTTTAATGTCTGATACCATTTTGCTCTCAGACGAATTTAACACGTCTGATACAAACTACCGGTGATCTCAGACGTTTTATTTATCACTTTTTAGCCAGATACTAAATACCTCTGGCCATAGTACACTGAATTCTAGCCAGATACAAGCAGAATCTCTGGCGTAATGCATGAGTAAACTTAAGCTGCGCCCCTTACCATCCTCTTTTGACAAAAGCGATTGCCATTCAGTTGTACACTGAACACAAATTTCATTTTTGCGTTAAAGAACAGAAATTACTCCGTTTCATATTCCATACATTATAATTTGAAAATATTCGCGAACACACTGGTGTTAAAGTACAGGGACCGAATTGCATTCGCTAATGGCGTTATGGAACAGAAAAATGTCGAAATTGGATACGGCTGTTGAAATTCGAGTTTTGTTCGCTAACAACGTTTTGTACATGGTGTCTAAAGAGGATGGTTGGGGGCGCATATTAAGTTTACTCTTGCATAAGTATTTAGATGTCGATATTGCTTACCGCTTTGCTGCAGCAGATACTCTTCAGACGGCTTCATTCGCCATGCTGTAAATAGACTGAATTTCGGCTTCAAAGGGGTTGATGAGTTTTGCGATGAGCTTGGATCCCTGCTTGGAAAGATGATATCCATCCTTG
>JASANE010001046.1:0-17864 GCA_030248225.1 Trileptium ribeirensis
GTATGTTGTTGTACTTCGTTCAGTTACGTATTGCTGACAGAGGTGTTTTTATTCGAGACATATTAACCCTAATTTCACGTTTTGAATATAGTTTTGTTGGTCTCATTGCTGGGTATTTTTAAGTATATCGATGGGTTTAACGCTGTATTTAGTTTGAAAAAGCTTGGCTTAAATTACATATATTTACTAATGGGATTATGCATGCGTTGATTTAATGTGACCAAATTGACCATCCTACTTTGTAATAACCAATATTAAGGCATAAACGCTTCTTACGGAACTGAATTTCAGTGGATGTTTGTTAACCGAAATGTGGCAAAATCACATGTAAATGCTAGATATCATACGATGTGCTCCAACAGAATTCTGTAGATTTTTAATTTTCAGAAATTCAGCTCTGCAGTAGTTTACACATTGATTATTCAGTGTTCGCGAACAATTTAATGTAGTAGTGACCTGGCACGCAAATCGATCCTGTAATTAAGCTATTCAGGTCGTGAACAAAATCCGCCTTATTAAAATTTGACAATTTTTTGTTCTCAAATCTTTCGGTAATCCTGCTTGAATTTTCTGCGAACGCAAAATGATTAAATTTCAATCGCAGGACACTGAGCTCTTAAACATATTTGAGGCAAATTTTAATTTACTATGAAGCGTCCTATAATATTTTGTGCGGAATTACGAAATAGAATGATACGTGGTTTTTTCATAGCTTGTCAAATATCTTCACGAATTCGAAGTCAGCCTTTAATCAATGAAAATCGTTTAAGAATCTTGGGGTCAGACATAGCCCGTAGGGGTCACAATATACGAATAGGGTCGCTCAGAATCCTGGCGATACCTTATGTTTACTCGCGCATTATATAAATTTGATTTAAATCTTTGTATACTGAAATAGGCGTAAAAAAAATAATAATATAACACTCAAATCACGTTATAATACATAGCCTTCTTGTATTCGTCAAACTATTCAAACCCCGCAGCACAGAATAGCTGTAGCAATCAAAATATACCAGCAGATAATTAAACTAAGTTCTAAACTTTTTAAGCTGGGTTTAACAGAAAGATCCTTTCTTAGTATCATTCAAAATATAAATTATCAAACTATCATTATTGGGTTTTAATCCCTATTTCAAACATTAGGTCACAAAAACTCAATTCAAAATTCACTTCAGAACAAGACGTAATTAGGAAAATAGGGAATTTAAAAATTTTTTTAGCAGTATTAAGTTTGCAGAATAACCGATATTATAGTTAGCGTCGCCAACGTATATTCAAAGATAGTATTCATGTTTTTTTCCATATGCAAAGCTCCGAATTTTCACATGCTGTAAATATTTTACGCGAAATCGAAATTGTCGTGCTGTTCAGGTGATGATTGCGTATGGTTGGAGTTCCGTTTTAGTTTTCAATGTCGGGTTCATGTTACGTATATCACACTCGAATTTTTACTGCTGCCACATGCCTTCCGTCATTCAGTACCACAATGCAATGATTCACCTTCTGAAATATCATACACGTTTTCCACCTTTCTGTTATTCTATTCATTCGTTTGTTGACGTGCTTAAAAAGTGACAAAAAATTCATTTTGCGATATGAAATATAATTTTATACGTATAAACTCTATAAATTTGTAGCTCAAGATATCGATATAAATAATCAAGCTGCCTTGTCTCAATATGTAGCGATCTTGGGAATTTTTGCCTGAACTCGAAATCTTATTTTCTTACGAAAATTTCTCATAGTAGTGTAATGGCTGCATCACTTTACAACATAAACCTCTATTGTCGACCGCTTCAATAGTATCGAGGACAAGGTCATATAAAATTTAGGACAGTTGGCTTTAGCCTAATTAGATGCAACTATTAATTATTCTTCTGTTTCTGTGTGATATTTGAATATATTAACAGCTACCTCAGTAGTCTGCAAAATTATCTCAGAGGTTGAACACGCCAAAAGAGGTCAGGAATAAAATGTAAGCTGTGATCCAAATGGCTCTTGTGGAAGTGTAATGGTTTTGTATGTTGTATAATACGCAATATCCTAATTCTTTTTTGTGCTTTTATTATTGACACTGTCCTACGGTTCGCGCTTGTTAGTTACGTTCTGCCTGATGTAATTTTTACCTTTTAACGTATAGAGTCACATATTTGTAAACGGCTTACATTGCGAAACAAGGCGCCAACCGAGTTTATCATAAAGCGTACATTTGCACGTGCGTTGGCATTCGCTCGCTTCGCAAGATTTTTAAGTCGCCCAGCTAGAGCTTCTAAACTGCGTAGTGGCTAGTTTACGAAGCTCACACCCAGGGCTATCTAGGTTCAATTCGCACTGTTCATAAGTTTGTTCATAACTGAACGCAGTACACATAAATGCGGAAAATGGCTAAGGTAAAAGATTTCATTTCATGCCTCTTTGGGAAACGCGCACCGTATTATGAATGATCTGCAATATAATGCAAGGCAGCTTGCTGAAAACGTCGCCTCATTCTGCGGTTTCCGTCCTGTAAACTCAAAGCCTGGTTGTTCGATTCCTGTCGGACCCTGTCTTTTGTACTTAGAATAGGTTTTGTTGCAGTAAACAAATCCGATCAAGAGGTATAACACATAATGAGATTCGTATCACTAATGAAATGATAAACAAAAATGTTCGACTCTGTCATGGTTCCAATTAATGTCAGATGCACTGGGCGCTTAATTAGAATCATTGGGCTATCAGGAAAATAATTTGTCTTTGCATATGGTACAAACTTGCTTAATAGATTCACAAAAAATAAATACGGTTAATTGGTGCACGAAATACCTCGAAATCACAATTAAACCGTATGAATGCCATTTATGCAGGACTAAAAACTGTTTCAAACAAATCCGGTAACTTATGGCGGAGTTCACCAATTGTTACGTGATAACGGCCAGTCATCCTTGTTCATCTGGCTATTGCAAACTGAAAGGATTATAGAACGACGAACCTTACACAATGATACAGTTATAGTTGTCGCTGCGAAATTATGTTTTAATTATTTATTTATTTTTGCATGTTCGTCAATTTAGATTCAAATGCAATGGAGTTTATTCTAATAATTCTGCTTCATTTCTGTTCACATAGCGATAACTCGACATCTGCAATAAAATGTGTGTAGCGATATGACAATAAGCAAAACTGAATACCGTTTCATTTCTCAGTTTCAATCATTTTTATTTATGATTGATTTATGATTTGATTTGACCGTCGGTTCTAAAACTGGTTGGAAATTCACCAAACTGAATTTGATTTCAATTCAGTTAAATTCGCTCGTTAATGCTCATATCAGACTCAGTTACACAGTCAAAAATAAAAAAAATTACTTACATGAATATAAAATCACGTTTCTTTTATAATAATACTAAATCGAGTCAGTCTATGTCAAACATGTTACGAATATTCGGTTTTAATATTCTTAACTTGGAGAATAACATGTTTTAATACCACACTACTCAGTTTGATTTCATCTAATTCGATTCAATCAATAAGATTTAGAGTTTTGAGAAAGTAATATAAATAACATTTTGGACAATTAGGTTTTGGTGAGAAAAACGAAGTTTTTCATCGAGTCAATCAAAAATAAAACTCAATTTAAATCGAGAAATGAGCCGAATTCGGTTTTAATTATTATCGTATCAACACGCACATCGTATTGCAGATTCGGCATATAAAAATCTACTATACCGCTATAAATATAAGCGCCTCAACAGCGAATTCCTAACACCCGTCAAAATTTAACTTGAATGGTATATACTTGAAAAAATATACAAACAAAAAGGACAAATAAAAGTTAAAATTACATTGTGAGAACTTAATGCCTAGAAACGTGCTAAAATGAACAACATTTTAACCGCCACAAGATATACTTCAGACACGAATAAAATTCAGTTTTGACCGTCTGCATAGCAGCTTTCATCCTACCGAAGTAGTAATAACCGCAACTGTAGGGAACTATATAATTGCAGCAAGTGAGAAACTTAATGCCTAGAAACGTGCTAAAATGAACAACATTTTAACCGCCACAAGATATACTTCAGACACGAATAAAATTCAGTTTTGACCGTCTGCATAGCAGCTTTCATCCTACCGAAGTAGTAATAACCGCAACTGTAGGGAACTATATAATTGCAGCAAGATAGCATAATGTTTTATCTTTCTGTTCTATAAAGTTATCTATTTGATACTAAAATAGCATATTTTCCGGAATTGCACCACAACGCAAACGGTGGTCGGGAATAATGCTTGAGCGCTCAAGCGCTTAATTTTGAACTAAATTAGGTACTGAAACGTGTCAGGTGGCAACATGGCTTTACATGATGTTCTAAGTTAATAGTACGCACCTACTTTTTCGCAGATTCCTGCTTTTAAGGTAATATCACTAAACGTTGATAGTAGTTATAAGTTAGTGATACATGTGTTGTCAAAATTTCAGTCAAACTGTTACACCTACTAACAAAGTTAAATCGGCAAAAGTGTAAAAAAAATCTGTGCTGATTTTGCTTTAAATTAAATTTTTATGTCAGGTTTTTCATTTGGGAACCTTCATAAAGTGTAATAACTACTTATAACATTACTTCCAACTATACACGCACTGTGAAAGTTTGATCCAAACCGGCTACTCATTATGAACATATAGAAGGAAAAGAGCAAAAGGATAGCTGATTGCCACCCTGGGTATAGGTTTGAACCTTTTTCTGAGCTGAAGGAGCTTTAAGGAATATAATTACTGAGGATATATCTATGTTCATGTTCCCTGTGAAAATTTGAGCCAGATTGGTCACCAGTTGCCAAGTTAAAAACGATAACCAAAGTATTATGCCTGATTTTTATGAGAAACTCCTGTTTATTTAAACACTTCTGGAAACTGGCGGCAAAAATATAAACCAAAAATGCGTATAACGAAAAACAAAAAAGAAACTCGTGTATTAGGAAAAATGTGTATATTAATATTAATAACAACATATCACACAACAATATTAAGATTTATAAACATTAATCACAACAAACCGAAAAGAATGTATCCACGTCTGCCTTTTCATTCTCCAGTTACATGTGTTTAATTCTTTTGTGCCCGCTGAAGCACATTTTCATCAATGCTTAACGCAAAACGTTGATATATTGACCGTGTATGCTGTGTGGCGTTTGGTCACAGAGATGTTATACGTGCGTTTTGCGAAGTTCCTTAAGGAAACGACCAACAGCTGCTGATAGATTGCTGGCTTGTGCAGGCGGCTTACACCCAAACAACCTGGTTCGATCTATGCCCCAGGCTTGAGTTTGTCAAATATTCTACTATATACAAATTCAGGCATGAAAGGGTTAAATGAAATTTTACTAGTTAACCTGTTAACTAGTTAATCTGTAAATATTAACATGTATTCACCGAAAAGCTAGCTGTATTGTTAATTTCGATAACATGACCTAATTTTCAAGAAATTTAAAAAATTAAGACATACGCACATATTGATAAATTGCGTTAATTGGTGAAGCGTAAGTTTAGTAAAAGCTTCCATTGTGCATGATGAACTTGCTTCCGAATTAATATGTCTGAAAAGAATTAACTAACAAGTAACATGTAACTTTCACTGCAAAACTCATACTACAACTAAAGTTCATATAATTTGGCTTTTCAATTCGTTAAAATTTTCCAGAGAAAACACACAAGGGGCGGAATTTTGCAAGAGGTTAAGAAATGGGTGAGACGCGCGGTTGTCCAACGCAGTGGGTTGTGAAGATTCTCAGGCAGAAATTTTTAACTGAAAGCGGTAAACTAATTATTACATGTTGAACATTATTAAAATTGACAATTTGCGTTTAAATGTCACCAGTAATTTAGAGCTTTGTGCTTTATTTTGATGGACGACTGCGAGATGTGTGCGCAGTTGAGATTGTCTAACCCTTTCGAGCATTTGTAGCAGCGGACATTGTGAAGCGACGTGCTAAATTAGTTTATCGTGCAGCGTGCGATTGCGTGTGCGTTGTTATTCGCTCGTTTTGAGAGTTTTATTAATGAACCAATAAACAGCTCTTTAAAACGCATTGGCTAGCGTGCCAAGCTCGACGCCAAACCATCCAGGTACAATGTCTCGCTGTGGCAAAGGTTTGTCCAAGGCGGCACGAAACGCGTATTAGTTAAAAAATAAAAAGCTAATTGAGAGTCATTTATTAAGCAGTTCATTACGACTGTAGTAGGTCTAAGGTCTGCGTAATAATTCTCAAGATAATTAATACAAAGTCTAACCAAAATTGAATCCGATGTCGCCGCATTTGACAAAAATTAATATATATCATTTTTACATACGAATTTGAATTTACACATTTGAATTCTACATACACATTTGAATTTTGTGACGACAGTTTTTTGATTCTCATTGCTTACCGCGTGATTTTACAGCATGTGACATCGTACTTCAATATGTACATGTAAGAACGTCGCCAGAAAATTTAAACTAGTGGGGCCACGCATTGTGGGGTTCAACTCAACATGTGATATAGCGATAGAACGTTGAAATAATTTTTATTGCAGTTGTGGCATCAATATCGAACTGGACGGGAGCACGGTCCCCAGGCCTCCGGTGGCGAGCCCTAAAAGTTCCACGCTTTGATTTTGTAATGAACAATTTTTATTTGGCTTGAAATTGACTTGATACTAGGTACACATTTGCATTTATGACCCTTGTTTGTGTTAGCACCTATAAATATTTGTTGTACGACAATTTTTGCGATAGCGCATTTAATACTACTCTTTTGTGAAGGAATCGTGAAAAACGTATTTTGACTGTGCTACAAGTGAAAATATAACGGATTTCTTACTATCACACTTTAATCCAATTCCAAGGATACTTGAAAAAATTGGACAAATTCATAGCCTGAAAAATTCTTTTACTTAGAGATGTTTGATCAGCTTACTGCCGATGTATGCAGATTTAAATCTTTAAATGGCTCACAATTTTACATAATTAAATGATATATCAAACTGCCATAATTGCTTTGCAACACAAAATATCAACATTCAAACACTGAGCGTATAATTTAGAATACACCTAAATATCTATGGTCTGCAATTAACTTATATATTGTAATTTTTTAAGAGTTGCATTGGGTGAAACTTTGCATTACCTATATTATGTCATAAAATTTATATTGATTAGTATAATGACGGTATAATATGTTAAGTGTATTTATATTATAGTAGCTTAATTATTTAGCTTAACTATGAGAAATGTGCAAAATAAACACATAATAATTTAGGTGAAATCTGCCCAAGAAATGGCAAAGCAGGCGAATTGGTTATTTGGGCCTTTCTAGCAGGACATCGGGACGGCTAGTTGTGCTGTAACCTATGTATTTTACAGCTGGTCTTTTCTTATGAATGGAACTAAGTCTCAGATATAGTGTTCGAGTGGCTGAGCTTGTTATTTTATCCCAGTGTTTATATTCAGATTTACTTCCAAGATTACTCGGTTGATTTAAAAACCAGTTTGCTTCGGACAATAACACCTGATGTCTTTCATGATTGTGAAATTCCTTTTTAGAAATAATGTAACACGTATTTTGTCAACTCGTGGTGCACAATCAAACCATAACTCTGAAATATGCTATGTTTTAGCGAAAACGTGGCTTTCTTGAATGTTCATTTGGAAATATGACTGCTAGTAAGGGTACAAACTGAATCAGTGAGAGCGCAGCCAAGGACTGAGTAATTTGTAGATGTTGCAGTAATGTTGCCCAACCATCGTCTAGCTAAGCTTAGTTTATAAGATAATACTAATATACTAAAACCTTCATAAATTCCATAATTATATTAAGGATGATAATATATGTCGTATGAGGAATCTAAAAATCTAGTGCAAGGTGCCCGTCAGGAATCACCTTTGATTCCTTGACGTTGTTTCGCTGGCTACTCGATGTTCGCTCTATGCTTTGCCAATTTGACTTTATTTTAACTCAATTCTCGGTCCTCCTTTAGTGTTTATTCGATGCAGGAGCTTTGCCCGGTCGATTAAAAGATGATAATCATTACTGCCGGTTACTGTGGACATTTACACTCATAAAACATCTGGACATTGCAACACATCGTTTGTTTCCGTTCGAAAATATTTGGTTATTAGGTTCGGTTAGGTCATCTTTTACTGCTTTTTAGCTACTTGCGGCACTCGAAACTCTACAAGATAAATATCAACCTTCATTTTGGATAGTTAAATAATTTTGTTATTTCAAATTATAAATCTATTCGAAAATATTCCCAAAAAATTTCAAATTTCCTGTTAAAAACCATATACGTAAAATATTCACTTGAATCTTAGAATTGCGAAAAAATGTATTCTGTAATTTTGTAAGATTTCCTATACTTTACAGTCACCCTAAATTATCACTGAAATTTTTATCAGCTTCTTTTTAATACATCGTGGCTATATAGAAAGTACCAAATCTTGTGTATTATATATCATCCAAATGTGCGTTTAAATTTGTTTAAAGTGTATGGGGTCAAAATTGTGACACTGCTGTCTGTGCGTTAACATGTATTAATATGAGCAGCGTCTAGATTCCTTGATGAGGCTTCAGAAATTTACTAGCACAAATATCCAAAATTAGCTTATTTATCTGAAGTTTTGCATCAATCATACTCAGTCATTGTATCGTACCATTGTATAGCCTGACTATCTGACAAGCCATAACACACACATCGAGCAGTCTGTTTAGCCAATTTAAATCCGATGAATTTACCAAATATATTAACGCACATTTCTCGCTATTGTATTCTTATGCAACCTACGATATACATTGATATTTGGGGCAAAAAACAAAGATGATGTTCTTCATCCATTTATCTTTGTGTGTAATTATTTATCAGCTAAGTAACATGATCTTTCATATAATATAAATGTTTGTACCTGTGTTTATGTTTGTTACACAACCCGCGGGTGTAGCAAATATAAAATAAACTTTTTTCAACCACCTTCTAGGCAACAAATTTCAAACAGTTGAAGTAGCCATAAAATTCAAAATAAATATTTATTATACTGTTCGCAGTTTTAAAGTAAATATGTACCGAAATAAGTGCGTCATCCTTGCTGTAGAAATCTGTTATCCGTTTTGTTATAGTTATGAAGCTTCATAACATTGTAGTCACGTTCTGTCAGGGTGTGTGGAGTCAAGTAAAGTTAGGTTAAACTGTTTCAACGTATAGTTTATAAACACTATCTCGTTTTTCCAAAACTGACCTCGCTTATCAGGTGAATATAGCGCTTGGCAAACATCTCAGAGTTGGTTGTGCTACAACATTAAGTCGATTTTGAATGTGCTTTTTTGTTGCCGTGACTGCGTTTTTTCATAGTTGAAGTGACTGAGATTGAGATGTGCCTCCGTATAGAGTAGAGTGATTATAATAGGGAACTGCGTTTGCGTACACCAATCGCTCAGTACATATATACATCTTTGTTCAATTCAGTCGTGGTCCTTTTTTATTGTATTTATTCACTAGCCTAGAAACTTTAGCTAGGTCAAGAAACGATATTTACTATTGTTGCTTAGCAACAAAAGCAATGGCTATATAAAGTTAAATGTATTGACATTTTCAAAATACATATTTAGAATTGCTGCTAATATATAAGCATGAAGAACGTATTTTTGCCTACCACATTTCTAATCAGTGATAATGTTTAGTTTAAAGTTTGCTATCTCAGAAAGGGATTTTTAGCGCATTATTCTACGACAGCAAGAGATCTTCCCGGCCTGCGTTATGTTTAACTCCAACTGATCCTTCTAACATGGGTTGTAAGAAATTGATGAATTTAACAGTATCTCCTGAATGCCACTTCATTTATTCATTTCCCTTATATTAATGGCGGCATATACTATTGTGAAATTTTAGCCAACCTCACAACAAATATTCGCAAGCTTTCTGTCTAGGAATAAATTAAAATTGGAATTGCAAGTAAGAGGTCAATTTTTCCCATTACTATGATTTGAGCACTATTTTAAACACTCCGATTTATGAAATTAAGGCGAAAAGTTTACCCGGATGTCCTTCGTAGGCAGTCTTAAAATCATGAGCTGTTATGCCTGGAAATAATAAGTAGCCTACTAATTCCTGACGGTTATTAACATTGCAAACACATTGTCGAAGCACAAATTTTATGTAGAGAAATCACGAACTGCTCTTGCAGGCAGACATCATTTATTCTGTACTGATTTTCAGTTTTATAACCGGAAGACGTGAGTTAGGTTGTTCGATTTATTATGTGATTTCTTCTGGGGAACTAATCGTTTCCAGTTGTTTGGCCATTCAGTGCACACATCCAAAATGCGACACGTGCCGAAAATTCCTAGTTATGTGCATTGACATTACTGGTAATGCGACCCAAATGAGTTTATTGTGATTGACGTACGTAACCTGTAATAAAACAGGGCTGTACACTTTGTGCATACAATTCTCCTTTCCAATTAAAATGAAAAAATCTCTACAATGCTTGGTTTTGCAAGTTGTTGTTAAATGTTAAAATAAAAATATTTTCTATATTTTGATTAAAAATGGTAGCACAATTTTTTAATTTAACGCTACAGTTTGACACGCCATTTCCTTATCGTAATACTATATCAGGCTAACACCTGTTGGTGCTGAAGTTTGTGCCGAGAGGAATATTTGTATATTTCCTCGATTTTTTGTTCGTTGTGCTCAGAAATGTTTGTATCTGATGTGACGGAGGACTTAGGGATTTGAACGACTTATTCCGTTTTATATTGTAACGCTCTTTACGTTTATTAAACATAATGGATAAACCGAAATATTACACACAAGCTTAAGAGTATTTACAGTAAATATAAAACAATACGTTGGTTTAATAAAGTTATTTGACGAATATAATGTTACAATCATTACAATACGATATGGATGAGTTCGACATTCTACAAAGCATGAACAGGCGATATAACTTTTTTGAAAACTTGATTTAATAAAACATAATCTTTTCTTGCCCCGAAATTCAACACGGGCGACTACTCTTAAAGTTTTTGATGTACTTTAACTCTACGTGTTACGATGAACACGCAGTTTCTCCACTCCTTTTCTACGCGCACCCTACCAATTCTGTGTGTACAGAGCAAATTCAACATAATAAAATCTATACGATATTTAGAAAAAGTTAATGTTTAGTTATATGCTTTGGAACAACCACGATGGTTCCAAGTTTTATAATGTAACTTTAACTCCACCGAGCATGTACTACATTTTTATCGATCGCAGTGTCTGTGAACAGAACACAGCGAAGAGCGACCAAGGTTCTAAGCAGCCGACTGACATTCATTCAACATTACGCGATACTCGATAACACATCGTCGGTGTACTACTGCGGATGAGTTTGACCACACGGTAGCATTTGTGACTAACACATACCCTACCAGAGACACAACCTCGACGGTACCCCCCTACGGTCTCCAATGTATAAGTTGTAGTCGTATTCGAGACACAACAATATATATATTTGGTCCACTGCTACAGCTAAGTTTGGCAGAAGATAGGAGAGGCATCTATGACTAAACCCGACCCGACTTGATGTTGCTGGAAAATAAGCCACTAGTGTCTTTAATACGTGTGCTGTACATTGGTGATTACTAGATACTTGATAACTTATCTTGGGCAATCACTGTAGTCGAGATTGGCCAGACGACACGAGTAACATTTATGCTTAAAGCCATCAAGTCTCTACTTACTTGAACGGTACTCTGCTACAGTCTTTATTTTCTTGTACTCTGATATTTACATGAGATATACTCAATACATGCCGACGGTACAAGGCCGCATGGAAAAGGCGCAGCCGTAGCCATCGGGGGGATGTCACCTGAGGGGATAAATGCCCTTGCGGGAGGTCCTCTAGGGAAAGTGCTGAAAAAGTTTGCCTACCTCCGCACCCCTGGACCTCCTTCATGTTTGTCAATGTTATCCCCAGTTTTTGCACGCGGAAGATAGGGTGTGAGGTTGGGGTGCGCCCAGCCGTGGTGGTTAGGGTGATACCTTCAGGGCAGTAGACCAGTGCCTTAGGGGTGAGGAGGGTCCGACGCGTCAGGTAGTATCTTCCTTGATCCTCTGCTTCGGCATGTAGGATGATAATTGAGGATTTGTCTAGGATTCATCACTGCAGCCGAGATTGGCCAGACTACACAGGCAGCACTTATGACCAAACCTTATATAACCCGGCCTAACCTGGACGATACCGACTACGATCTCAAATATGTATGTTGTTCATTGATGTTACTCGATTGTCGACGATATATCTGAAGTCCGCCACCAGAGCTTAGTTTAACTAGACCCACCAGCAGTATTTATGACTAAAACAATCCGACTTGACTTAACTTAAACGGCACCCGATTACGTGCTCTAATACGCACGTTGTACTTTTACGTTTGCTGAATATCTATTACCAAGTGTGAGTGTCACATTTCTGTTGATAGTATATACAACAGTCCTTAAAATTTCGTATCTGTGCAAGATACAATTTTAGCTCGGAAATTTTGTTAATAGTTAAATAAAACAACACACAAAGTGTCCTTGAGAACGCATTCGTTACAGTCTGCGTTTATTCTACATGTTTACTTGTTTTTAGAGACTAACTGGGATGCATTATACGCATAATTTCAGTACAATGTTTCTCTGGAATTCTTGCAGTTATAGCGTCTGTTTCTTTATAATAGATTTTGTTACCTTTTTACAATATCCACAGCGGTCGGATTATTTAGAAACGATTTTTTCTAGCAATAGCTAAAAGGGGTTAACTAAGTTATAATAAAAGTCAATTTCATAATTTCTAGAAAGCTTCAGCTTTTCTGCAATATTTCAGGATGTGATTGCAAATAATATAACGCTTCATGCGCTATAGTTACTCATGTTGCATTAAATTTCCGGTTTATATGAAGGGAAAGAAGACGCGTTTCATATTTATGCTAACATCATTGATAAGATTACAATCAATGCTAGATTTAGTTTTGATGCCGAACATTTTAAAATGCAAAAATAGAATTTTAAAACAACACTCTATTATCATTTAAACTGTTTGGACGGATTCATCAGTTAGTTAGCCCCTATACTGACTAATCTAGTGGTTCAAAGAAGTATTGAACAATCTTCAATTTGTTCAGCAATGCTACGAACTTACGAATCTTCGATAACGTATTTAGGTTCTCGTGAAAATGGATTCTTTGGATTCCACATAAAGTTATTTGCTCTACAATAAATTAAAATCCTTCTACAGGACAGATAGTCACTGTAGTCATTGGATGGTAGAATTGTTTAACAGGGCTGTTCCTGAGGGTCCAACAAATACAATTACAGTATACAGGGTAGTACTTTGTGTCAGCATGTCCTCAAAGATATAATATAGACATAGTCTTTCGAAAATGATGTCCACTAAAACGATTCAAACTCAAGTTTATTCTACGACACAGTTTATATACCAAGAAAATACACAAATGTCACTGCGAGATGCTGGCGCGGGATAGTTTCTAGCTGGTATATGTATATTAAGAACTCAGTCTCGGTGTAAACGCGCAGAAAGCAACGGAGCTTGCTTGTTAAGAAAATCTAGGCCTAGCTCTAGATTATCACTTCATTTGAATGGATACCCACTAAGGATTTGCTATGAAGTAGAACTTTATTCTATCACGCATAGCAAACTAATATGGGTACAAATAACACAATATTTTACGTGCCGCTACTATTTTTATGATTTGTAGATCTGCTATCGATGATTTCTGCAGCCGTAGACAACTTTTTTGTACAGGATAATAGCAGTATCTATGGTTAGTTATAACAGTATTATTTAAAGCCATAAATTAAATCTAAAGACTTAGCTTGAAAACTACACAGCGTAAAATTTTACTAGTCTATATGATCTATACAGTGAAGCTCTAGCAGTAATATTGAACTTAGTGCGAGCTGATATATATATAATACGAACAGTTTAAGTCTGAGCTTCATCGGGTAAATAAAGTATTTAAACAAAAAGAGAATGTGAGCTTATGGCACATCGCTTAGTTATCAAAATCTTCTTTGGTATCCATGCATTTATTTTTCGGCAGACTATAGAGAATATTATTAGTAATGGTTCTAAACTTTAAATTGAATGATTTATAACCGCAATTATACATAAATTTCAAAACATCATTTTTAACGGTATCAGCTATAAATCACTGTTACGATTAAGTCTTCATGTTCATTTGTTATATACCTAATTGACATGTTTTCCTCTGGGCTTATTCCAGGCATTTTGATTCTCTGTATGCAAGAAAAATTGCATTTGTTGGTGTGCTGTATCTTAGCAACGAAACTAATGACAAGAACAAAACCACCGTTTGTATCGACAGGAATTGAACATTTAGAAATGTATTGGTGCTGCAACAAGCAATGTATTTTGAATTGGCAGAAGCGCAAACAGACCAATGCTTTGCACTATCTAACCGTTGTATTTGCCTTATAGGAACAAGTTTTTCCAACGGTAACATATTCGAGGAGAAAACCACAAACATAGCTTCAACAAAAGTAAGAGAACAAATGCATAAATTATGGTGACAAGCAGTAGTTTAACAAAATACGATCCTTATCATTTATCCAACAATATCTAGCTTTAGACAGGATTTTATCGCAGCTTATTAGCGTAACATGTTCGCCAATAAATGATCAATGTTTGGAAGCCAATTCTACCAAACTCTTCCTGCTGCAATACATAGGACTTATTTTAGAAACAGTCAGCTTTCCATAATTAGTATATGCTGTTACAACCAAGTAGTAAATGTCTATTCCTCAACTACTGATTTTTAACTTTGGAATAAACCACAACTCTTGAGCAAGACTATTTAAAAGGCTACACACCATGTTATTACGGAATACCTACGCTATCTGCCAAATTCCAAGGCTTTGCACTGAACGCATGTGCCGCATTGAGATATGATGCAGACGAATATTGGTATACATATAGGCATGTTTAGCTGATTTAATTGTATTTTCATGCAATTTATATAATTTACAGCTGCATAGTGTAAAGCCTAGAATTTCCAACTCCAACTTTACTTTATGAATGAAATTCGAATAAGCAAAAAATATGCAAAAACGAAAAATAATGGGAAAGCATCTCGTTTAGTTGTATAATAAAACAGACCATTTGTGTGGAAGCAGTCAAGATATGCTTCAGAAGTGAACAAAATTAGCAATTTTAGGGAAACCATATTTGGAGCGTCGGCGTGACAACTTTGCGTTGCGCAATAGTCAAAAGTGTAAAAGGCACATCTAGATAACTGTGTGTTTATCTCAAAGTGCTAGTATAGGTTATATGTTTCTGTAAAGAAAATGCCTAAGCGTATTAGAAGGAAAACGTTTCAATTCGATGCAATCGAAACCAAACCAAAAACAACCTTCTCCTATGTACAATTGTTTTTATTCAATTTAAAGTTTTCAAACCCATTACTAATAATATTCTCTATAGTCTGCCGAAAATAAATGCATAATGGATACCAATAGAAGATTTTAATAACTAAGCGATGTGTAACAAGTGTAACAATCTATATTTAATACTTATTTACTCTAATGGGTACAGTATATATTTTTTTTTTTTTTCGCACTATAGTCTAGTGTAACAAATATATTTTTTTCGTTTTAGACTAGTAAAATTTTCGTGTAACAAGCTAATTATTTAATAATTTATAGCTAATGTTCTGCCAATATATTTTTTTTCGTGTAACAATCTATTTTTGTACAAAAAGTTGTCTACACTGTAGGAATCACAGAATCCCCCCCCCCCCCCCCCCCCCCCCCCCCCCCCCCCCCCCCCCCTAATATATATATTTATTGTACCCAAGTGTACAGTATATTTTTTTTTCGTGTAACACTATATTTTTTTTTTTTTTCGTGTAACAATCTCCTCACTCAAATGAAATAATTTTTTTTTTTTTTCGTTTCACCTAATTTATATTTAACAAGCAAAGCTAATTTTTATTTTTCGTTTAGCTAAGAAATTTTTCTAAATATACATTCCCCCAGCTAGACTCGTACACTTATAGTCTAGCTAATTTTTTGTCGTAACAATCTATTCGAATCTATCATACCAATAAACTATAGTTTGATATTTTTTTTGCGAATAGTAATTTACTCTCTGTCAATCTATTTTTTTCGTTGTAAGGGACATTTAATCTAATGTTCTGCCAAAATATATTTTACTCTAATGTTCTGCCAAATATTTTGTAATTGTATTTGTTGATACCTAGGAACCAGGTACTGCTAAACAATCTATCATCCAACTACAGTGACTATCTGTCAAAGGATTTTAATTTATTGTAGAGCAAATAACTTTATGTGGAATCCAAAGAATTTTTAGCGAAAAAAACCTAAATACGTTATCAAATTATTGCATAAGTTCGTAGGCGCATTACTGAACAAATTGAAGATTGTTCAATATTTCTTTGAACCGCCACTAGATTAGGTGAGTTATAGGGGCTAACTAACTGATGAATCCGTCCAATCAGTTTTTAAATGATAATAAATATCTTAAAATTCTATTTTTGCATTTTAAAATGTTCGGCATCAAAACTAAATCTAGCATAATTTAATCTTATCAAATGATGTTAGCATAAATATGAAACGCGTCTCTCCCTTCATATAAACCGGAAATTTAATGCAACATAATTAATTATAGCGCATGAAGCGTTATATTATTTGCAATCCACATATAAAATATTGCAGAAAAGTGAAGTGAAATTAGATTTTTATTATAACTTAGTTAACCCCTTTTTAGCTATTTTGCTGAAAAAATCGTTTCTAAATAATCCGACCGCTGTGGATATTGTTAAAAGATTAACAAAATCTATTATAAAGAAACAGACACTATAACTGCAAAAAATTCCCAGAGAAACATTGTACTCGTATAATATCCATTTAATTCTCAAAACAACTGACATATTAGAATAAACGCAAACTGTAAACAATTCTCGAGGACACTTTGTGTGTTGTTTTATTTAACTATTTAACAAAATTTCCGAGCTAAAATTGTATCTTGCACAGATACGAAATTTTGAGGAGTTTGTTGTATATACTGTTATCAACAGAAATGTGTAACACCACACTTGGTAACCAATTGTCGCCCAAACGTAAATTCCCACTATCACCTAGACTCATTAATCCAGTGTAGCATCACCTAAAATATTTATAGTCATAATTTTTTTGATAGTCTAGCTAAATTCTAACTCTAGTAGCAGAATATATAGTCAACAATCATAACATCGATGAACAACCATACATATTTGAGTCGTAGTCAGTTATAGTCCCCAGGTTAGCTTTCCAGTTATATAAGGTTTAGGTGGCATAATCCCCAATCTGTAGCTATCTACTAGCCCAATCTGCCAGCTAATAAAATCCTAAGCCAAATATATTTATTCATCCTACATGCAAAAGCCAGATTCATAATTTACTCTCTAATGCATCAAAATTTACTCTCTGTAGCCTAATTTACTCATTCTACTGCCTAACATCCAAATATTTACCCAGCTAATGCAACGCCTATATTTACTCTCACATCCAACAAATTAGTTAACAAACAAAGGAATCAAACCCAGGCAAACTTTCACACTATCAAACTATATTTTCCCAGATTCACAGTTGCCCAATGGGTACACTATATTTTTCCCACTATAGTACAGTGTAAATATTAGACTACCTAGATTCACAGATTCATAAGTAGAATAATTTAATACCTAATGTTCTGCCAATATATTTTTCAACTACAGTAATTGCCCAAGATCAAGTATCTAGTAAGTCACCAATGTACAGCACACCTATTAAAGACACAACAATATATTTCACA
>JASANE010001048.1:0-27694 GCA_030248225.1 Trileptium ribeirensis
AAACGCTTCATTGGGGTTCCCTAAAGTATTTTTACCAGTAGGGGCCAGCTCGGTCCGTTCGCGAAATTGTAACGCCTTAGGGAACCCTATTTACGATGGGATAAGCCTTACTTGGCCTGGGGTGTTCAAAACTAGAAAAATTTTGATTTTAAGTAGGCCCTACAAAATGAACGTTTTAGCTGGGCTCCCCAGCTCTTCTGCCCCTAAAATTTGATTGCTCGCTCTGGTTACTGGTTTACTTTTTCCCGCGACCGCATGTCAGGATGGGTTCTCTAGATCCAAATTAAAATAATAAGAAAAACTCTCCGTTCAGATTTTTGATAGAAATTTCACGTAATGCTCACGCCCATCCAGACATTCGGCGATACATCCCTTTACCATAAAGCATACAATAATATAGCATTTCATATTACGCACATCTGACATTATTGAATTCACTTAGGGTCGACCGGATACCATACTAAGTAGCAGGATTATTCGATTGTAGTGCCAAAATCACCCCGTGCACCTCGGGCGGGTGGAGCGTGACTACACAACATTTTATATCCATGACATATTATGACATATTTTATTTTTATAACAACAATTAATGGTACACAGCATAATACTCCGGTCACGCTCCACCGGTATCCGATCGCCCGTCCCATGACATTTTCCTGAATTTAGATATTTTCTCCTTCCCATATATCCTGTAAAAATCCACAAAACCTCGGGCTGTTACAATATACATCCGGGTTAAGACAATATAAGCAGATGAAAATTAGAACCACTGTTAATAGAGCATGAAATCAGTATGATAGAATCCCGATAAAGGAAATGGCAATGGGTGTTGCGCATATTATATGCAATATGATATAATTTTGTGCCCAGCAAGACATTTTGGCTCTTCCAGGCCCCAAAATACTCTTATTTAGCCCCAAAATGGTCAAAATTCGCTGCCAGCTTCTGTTTAAGCCCTTAAATTAATTTTGCTGGTAAATTATTGTTTGGGTGACAGATACTAGATCAGGGAAGGTCAACTTTATTTTGAATTGAATTCCTATTAATTTTGACAATTACTGATCGAGTACTCTTGAAACTATCATTTTTGCCTCCATTAATTTACCTGCTATTCTAATTCACCGCAACCTATTCAAATTTTGATGATCTAATTATTGGATTTTGGCCCGTGTAGCCAACAATAGTACTGATAGCTCATTAATTTTCTGAGAAAAACGACATATATATACTAGTAAGGAGAAATACCACTTGCGGACATAGAAAATTTCAAAATAATTAAAAATTTACCCTTCCCCGCGGACCACCGCCTCCCGCCGGAAACTTTTATTCTCCCCTGAGCTGACAGACGTTGCGCACCTATGATTTATACAGTATCCAAAAGCTTATCTTACGGTTGTAATATAGTCATTCACGCTATATTATGTATGTGTTAGAGTAATTAAACCTGCGTTGAAATTGTGTTTAAAATGTTTAGTATTTTGGAATAAAATTTTTAAATATTACATGTTGAGAGAACTGCGTTAGTTCCAGTTGTTGCGAACAGATTACGGCAATTCACAGAAGGGGATTTTGCATTGGTACTTAATGATAAAATACGGATATTTTTTCCCGTTTATTATAAGCATATTGGTGAGGCGACACATTATTATGATATCAAACATCATTGTTCACCCAAATGTTATTATTATGAGAAAAATTTCTGAATTAATGAAAGTATGCAGGGACAAGTAATGTAATTATACTAGTAGATATAAAATGCCATTTACGGGCACGGAAAAAGAATCGATGACAAAAATGTTATAAGAAAGTGTAACGTTAGGTAATGCATGCTTAACTGGCTGTGTGTTACCGGGTTGTCGGTGAAAGATGCTCTTACAATAATAATGAAATACCGAGGTAATGCGTTACGGCAAAGGTACAAGGCAAAGGCAAACGTTTTACTTTGAAAAAATTCATTTATTTGCTTAATGGACTGGAGACATGTCGTTGGGCGTTGCAGTGAAAAAATGTTCTGTTGTTTTGTATTTAGTACTTTGTTCTATAGTGTGTTGGGCTTGGTATACTGTACTGTACAATAAAATTGTGGTGGAACAATGCGCTTTTAGGCAAGAAAAAGTTTTGCATTCAAAATAGAAAATTTTTTGGAACTAGTGGATAGATTATCATGATCATGTTCCCCTATCTTTCACTTTATTACAAAACCAGTAGTTCATGAGTATGGTAATGTTTACACGAACGGCAGCAGATAGTGCAGCAGGGGTACACAACTTGAGGAGTATATATTTGCATTTGAATTCTGCCTCAGTCGATGAAATGCCAGTGTACTGTTGCAGATGCTTTTACTGTAGACAGAAGAAGGATTTGCTGTAGTAGCAGTGTCAGCGTGAATATTCAGGTTTATTTCCACTGAATATGGCAAGTTCTAGGTGATGAAATGAATGATATTTAAGCTAAATTTACGTAATGCCTAATTAAGTATATATATCATAACATTATTAAAGTAGGCCTGTTGGCTTCATGTACAATACTATTCTAACGTAGTATTTGATAATAATAATTTGGCTTTTGAAAATGTATTCAGATTTTTTTTGTTGAGTGGCATAAAAACTTATGTTGATATTGAACATATCATTTTTCAATCTTTCGAGTGCTTTATCTTTTTCCCTCAAGGACATTTTTTAATAATCACGTTATCATTAGTTGTTAAATTCGTTATGACTTGAACTTGTTTTCGCCTTGTTACTTTTCGTGGAAGAGATACGTCTTTTAAATAGCATCCCGAAAATATATAAATAAAAAAATTAAACTGTGTTTTGAGCCTTTGCATTAACTTCGATCAAGCATATTGGAAATTGTGTAGTCCTGTAGTCTATAACCCTCAACGTTCTTAATTACAATAAAACGACATATCGATGCATGAAATAACGATATCTGATCGCAGTTTGTTTTCGCTGCGAAGGGTTGTACTTGGGAGACATACAAGTTTTAAGAAGTGATATGTCACTCAAGCCCTCAACAATTGTTGTATTATCTATTACAGTTTCCTGTAAACATTACCATACACATAAATTACTGGTTTTGTGACAAAGTAAAAGATAGGGGAACATAATCAGAAGGAAACTATTCACCCGTTTTGAAAAATTTTTATCCTACATGCAAAACTTTTTCGTGCTCAAAAGCGCATTTTTCCACGGCAAAGTTGGTGTACAGTAACCAAGCTCAACATATCATAGAAAATAGTACTAGATTTAAAACAATAGACCAATTTTTCATCCAAACCTACCGATAATATCTCTCCACTCCATTACGCGAATAAATGCATTTTTCAAAGCAAAACCATTGCCGTTAGGCATTACCTCGGTAGTTTATAATTAGTGTAAGATCATTTTTCGCCGACAACCCTGTTTCATATAGCCTGCCAAATAAGCACGCATTATCTATGGCTATATTTTTCCAGTAGGGGGTTTTTCTATGCCCGCAAAGGGCATTTTCTTCTGCTAGTAAAACTACATTGCTCGTCCCAGCGTGCTTCTTTCATTAATTCAGGAATCGTTCGTATATTTATAACAATTCGGTAAACAATTATGTTTATTATATCATAATAAAGTGTTGCCTGCCCAATATACTTGTAATAAAAGGAATAAATTTCTCTATTATTTCATAAAGAATCAATATATATGATTCCGTTCTGTGAAATATCGTGACCTGTTCGGGACGATTCGAACTATCTCCGTTCTCTTAACATATTCTAATAATTGAAAATTTTATACATTATTAAACATTTCAAACACAGTTTAAACGCATTGTTAATTACTTTAACATATATAATATAGCATGAATGACGATATGATAACAATGCGATAAGCTTTTGGGAACTTTATAAATCGTAGATGTGCAATGTCGTTCGGCTCCAGGGTTTCCGGCCGGAGGGGACGGTCCGCGGGGAAGGGGAAATTTTTAAAGGATATGAAACTCATAAATTTCTCCAATTTTATGAAATAAGCAAATAATTTCATGGAATCTGACGAACTTTACAATCCCCAATCAATTTTCACAAAATATATTGCTTTCGCAAACAGTAATTTGTTTTCCGTGCGCTTTCGGTGCGACGGGGTGGGGTGGAGGGTTAGCGGTAGGGTAGGAGGTATGCTGTGTCTTCGAAGGGAGGAGGGGTCAATATGGTTCGAGGGGTGTCTGTATGGCTATAAGGTTTTGAGTTTGGTATAAATTGAGTTGCGAAAGCTGTTATCTAGCATTACAGCACTTTATGTAGCTACGGATATCTGTTAGAAGTGGTATCCAGATTTTCAAGCTCTGGCTCGGCTTGACTAGTTCGGCTCGGCTAAGCTCATCGTGAACAATGTCCGACTTGGGCGTCACAAACAGATCTTATGGTGTGGTTTGGTTGTCTATGAACCCTGTCGGCTCGATATCCGATATAAAGCCGGGTTCGGCTTCACTGTTAGGTTCCTGATAATAAATAATTGAGATTCAGTAAAATTTAGGGAGAACATAATATACAAACCCACAGACGATATTTATAATTGCCTAGAAAAACGAGGTTATTTTGGCAGCTATTAATGTTGACTGACTATTGTGCTACCATACATCAGTTCTTATAATTATGTTTGTTATTTTGGAAAAAAACCTCCGGTAGCCCACCGCAATTTCCTAGAAACACTACACCTGGCTCGGCTTTTACAAACAGGTATAAAGCAGTGTTCACATTGCGTCTGATCCGATATGATATGTTCCTATCCAATTAATCTCATTCCATTCGATCCGGTCCGACACTACTAAACTCTATGTTTACATTGTGCGTGTGTAAGTATACGTATTTTTCACACTACTTCACCCTATTCGATCCGAAAAAATTGAGCATACTGTTTAGGATCGGATCGGATACGTTTGACACACCCTATTCAAAATACACGTTCAAGTCAGATCGAATGGAAACGGATAGGACGCAATGCTAACACGGCTTAAGGCTCTCGCATGGCACGGCTCTTTAAATAACATGAGGCATTTCGCCTCAAGTTAAGGCTGTGTAACATGTTATGTAACGCTCCGGATTTGACAAAGAAATTTATCTGATCATGTTTATTTTATTTATTTTATGACAGTCTGAATTATTAACAACATCTGAATTTTTGATATCCTTGGCAGCGGCTGGTACACGACATACGACTGCTACAACAGTATCGTGATGTCAAGGCGAATAATCCACATCGTTAGCAGTTGTATAGTGAGGATAAAATAATTTTTGATATTCGGGTCTCAGTTTTGGTCTACAAAAATTATGCATTCGTAATAAATCCGTTCGGAACATCAGGTATATACATGTTATTAAAGACAGGCTTACAGCTTTCACCACAGTTTAGTCGAAATGACGAAGTCCATCACATGAACACATCCTTATTTGTTTAAAATTTACTGCTTTGCAGAGACGAGAATTTAGGCTGTCGGATCGGCTCGGTTTTAGAGCCGATCCGAGCCAGCAATGTCATCTGAAGGTCCGAGCTGACTCAGAACCAAAGGCCAGCCCATGAGGGCCAAGCCTGGAGTATCTGGGGAAGCTTTTGATCTGGTCTTAAATGCGCTTTTATGACTAAATGTTTTGCAAAATGATGTAATTTATGAGAAAATAAAGGTGAATTTGGGAAAGACATAGGTTACCACACTGATGCACGCTCCCTCTGCCGATCCCATCTACCCCTCTAAGCTGTCCGACCTTGCATACCTGTGAACTACATGCACATGTTTTAGGTTTAAATACTTCACAACATTCATTTTCTAAAACAACTTAAACATATTTTCTTTCAAAAAGTGACAATATAAGATCTTTAAGAAATGGAAAAAAGTGTTGTCACAAGCAATGTCGACACAAAAGCGCTTGGATGGAAAAATTTCCTTAGTAAAAGGCACAACGGGGAACTACATATTTTGCACATCATGTTTCATCCTTCATTTCCGTAAAACTGTTTGCTTAAACTGCAGAATGGTGTATTTCACCTAATTTAGAGCACTAAAGCCGAAAGGACAAACGATGGTTGATAATAATTGGCATTTATTATCAGAATTTTTGTACTAAAACAGCTATTCCGGCAAGTGAAGTCAACGATAGCATACTAAGGTTTGTAAAATAGTAAAGTGTAATTTTAAATTAAGTCATCTGGAAAAAACATAATTGTTTAATGCGGCGTTTACGTTATAAAACGCCCGCCATGTGGAAGATTTGTCCCTGTGTAATCACGACCATACCATGATGCATGGTAGTCATAAGGACCATACTATGCAGCACAGGTAATGGTGTCGCGGATACCGTGTAAATTACACTATGGTGTCTTCGACACCCTATATTTGAACAGTTGTTTAAAAAAGGCGGGAAAATTAGCTAAGTGAAAATTCAAATTATTTAGGCTAATTTATTATATCCCATAATCCATGCCGTTTAAAGCTTTGCCTAGGAAGTGCCTGGTCAGAGCGAGTACTGTATAAACTCCCTGCTTGGGAAAACAGCAAGACATCTTCCCAAAGGATTTTTGTAACCGCTAGCTAGAAGTTTAGGGTGTTCATGACACCACACATATGTGTTGATGGTGTCCGAAATACCATATATAATTGCTTACAATATAGTGTTGGTGTTCTGTACACTATATCGTTAACGGTGTTACTTAGACTACACGTGGACAAAACTACCACGTGGCGGGCAACTTATAACGTAAACGCCGTATAATACCTACATTTATCGTAGACCAACCAGCTATATATGTAGCGAAGTGTAGTACTCAGTTAAATTGGCCTTGCGATTGTGCACTTGAACGTCGTTCGATTTGCAAGGACGCTTAAGGAACTTCGTGATAACTCAGCTGAATGGTTTAAGTACTGAATAGGGAAAAGACAATAGATTGTTGCGGGTTCGATTCTTCTAGGTGGCGTATAATTGTTCATAGGTACTCGATGTACTAAGGACTGTCAAGGAGATGTTTTTTAAGTCGATCGTTGTTGAGCTTTAGCCTATATTAATTTGACGCCAAAATTGCAGTTTCAAATCAAGGTTATGGTGAGTTGCAGAACATAGCCACAGCTCAATATTTTATTAACGATATAGATGAAATTTGTTGCATAAGTATTGCTACGTAGTTTTCTTCCATTTAGCCTAAATTAATTTGACGCCAAAATTGCAGTTTCAAATCAAGGTTATGGTGAGTTGCAGAACATAGCCATTGCTCAATATTTTGTTAACGATATAGATAAAATTTGTTGCTCAAGTATTGCTGCATCGTTTTCTTCCATTTTGCATTATATTCGTTATAAAATGTTATGTAATAATCATAATCTGCAACTCAACTTAAACCAGATTTGAAACTACATTTTTTGCACGAAACTTTTTTGACCAAAGTCATTCGTGAACCCTACTATGTGAAACGACAAAACCCCTTAGCACACCGTCTAAATATATATACTCTTTTTGAGCAGGAAAACTACAAATCCGATCTCCTTCATACCTCAATAAAACTACTTTCAATTTTAACAGTCTTAGTGTTACAAATTTTGAAGTAATCCTGCAAAATTTTATCACTAAAGGCAGATATATTCCATACAACCAACACGTAAACGGTGATGAAAACTTTAACTGAACGTATAGGACAGTACAATTTTAGTGAAGATTGTCATGTAAAAAATGCCTAAAATTCATATTCTTTGATTGATCTAAGCGATATAAAATGAATACGCTGAGTCCAAGGCGAAATTAAAATTGCATTGCATATAATAAATTATTAATTTAGGGGCTACATTAATTGTATACCGCTTCAGCTTTTAAAATAAGCAAGCCGAATAAAATTTTATTTGGGCCATACTATCATTTTTTACTTCCTAGAAGGGCGTATATTACTGTAAAATCCTCCTCGTTACAAAAGCATCATTTTCGGTCTTAATTCCAAAGTTCTTATGTGAAACTTTAACAGACTTTCTGATCAATCTATTTTAAAGACAGTCATTATATGGTATCAAGTTCAACGACTGCAATACGTTAATAAACAAGCAACGTATATCATTTGGGTACCGACCCAATTTTGCGTACGCACTGTTGTAACTCGGCTGTCAGGCCGATTTTGGTTTATATACACCTGATGATTCTCTTTGGCCTTAGAACAGTTATTAGCCTGGCGAACATCGTCGTATTCTCGCTCATCAGGGACATATGCGTGCTATCGACCGAACGCCTGGGTCTCTCGCACTTGCCTGCTGAATATGACTATTCTATGCATCCGATGTTGGCAAGCGTTATTCAATGCAGAAGCCAAAAGGTCCTTCTTCAGGTGGGCTTGAATGGGGAGAAATATAATAAGTTTCTCCTGCACCGTGTACGGTCAAGGAGAAACGTAATAGCCGGGAACATGTAAATCGTGTGGCGATAGGCCTTCCAAGAGAAGACGCCAACCTGTGGGGGAGTTCGGCGTTTCCGGCGCCTGTTAGAGACGTCGAGGGGTCCGGCGATATGTCAAAAGAAAATAGGCGCTTCATGCCGACGGAGGGGTCCTACGGATCAGGTAGTATATACCATGAGCATGTATCCCAATGATACGTATTATGTAATAAAAGTATTTACGTAATAAAATAATAAAAGCGACAAAAATATATACAGTTCTTCATTTAAAAGCCTGTTTAGAAAAATTCGCAGCTAAATTTAACAAAAGCTCTAAAACTTTGGTGAGAGATATGAAGTTGAAGTTATAAAGTGCTTTCAGATGGAGAAGGCGAACTATATATTTTCATAAAATACGCAATATAAATGTAGTAATAAAAATCGAAAAATCAAGATATCATAATGCTGCGGATTACAGCATGAAAAATCCTGGTATGATAATGGACAGATAGTGGTCAAAAACAATTGCACTTGTACATTAAACACAAAAGTTTTTTTGCATATATCTCTAAAAGTCACGAAAGATGGGGGCTCTTGATTAATCCATGTGTTTCGAGTAAGCCGATACGTACAAACAAGGATTTGCCTTCATCTGTAAGCATCAGTGAACATACATATACCAACTGTACCGCGCTGCCCTCTATGCAGTACAGCCCCAGACTATCTCTATATATAATCGAAACTGATGGGATCAATTCATGGAAAACTAAAGTGAAATTAAAGCAAGATATTTAGAAACGATTTGGTCACGCGTGCTATCCTGAGTTCAACCTGAGGCTGTAATGATCACAGTAAATAGACGTCAAAGGCCCGCCCGCTCAAGACGAGAGTACATATTGCTGCGGGAGAGTGGTCTTGGTTGAGTTGCAGTTAAGTCAGGTACCAAATTGTAGTCAATATGTCTCAAGATTAATCTACAGCTTACTCGTGACCTAGGAGTTAGGATTAGTCTAAGATTTAGTCTTAATAACCTAAGGCTTAGTCTTAGTCTAAAGATTACTTTATTCTAAGGCTTAGTCTATAGTTTAAGCTCACTTTAATACCTAAGTTTAATGGGCTAAAATATAGGTGTCTCCGTCCGCTAAGAACCGTGGTTCCGCTAAAGCCATATTTAGTCCCCACAGCGCGCCGAACGTGCGCTGAAAGTTTTAGCCATTGTGATAAAATTATTTTGTTTACTTTTTATATAAAATTTCTGCGGAAAGTTAATTAAAAATTGTAGACAATTAAATCAGGAGTTGGCAAAAACACGATTTTCTAAAAATTTTGACATTTTTTGCAAAATTCTCTTCAACCTGTCACATCTCACTCTGTCAGAAACCCCAGTCCATAAACAATTTACTTAATTCGTTTCCTTACGCCGACAAACCTTGGACTCATATGACTATGATTAAGCCTAAGGTTTAGATATACTAAAGCTTAGCAAAATTCCCAAATTTCGCGCATTCCCAGTTTACGATTTCCTTTAGTTTCCAGATTTTAAAATTAATTCCCAATTTTTCCACATTCATATTTTCTGAAGGTTTCTACTGTTCCAATTTCCCACGTTACCAAATTCCCAGTTTCGCAAACTAACACAAATGTCCACTTTCTGAAATTTCTATAGTATCTCCAATTTTATGTTTTCCTACTATCTACAGGCTCAATTGATTGGTCCTAATGTGATTCAGTAAATGGTTTAAATTTAACTCAATCTAAGTCAATCTTGACTCAGAATATGAAATTATTTTCTCAGACTGTGTTAAAATGTGATGCAATTTTAATGAATCAGGTTGAAGATTGACTCAGTTGAGTCAAATTTTGCTCAGCAGGTTTTACAGTGTAGAAGTCGCCTACTGCGCTCCTTGGTATTAACCGGTTGTGTAAGAGCAGATTGATACTAAGGATTACAACACATTCGATAGATTCGATGCTTGTGTCTATTTCGGTCCATGAGACAAACGTTAATATCTTGCCAATAACTTTAACCACAGAGAATATACAGTGTTCTTTTCTGTTTCATCTATTTCTTGGAGCGCTTTTACTAAGTTCGAAGTACAATTCATTGTCGTCGCTTAACTTTGACGGTTCCATTGCTAGTACACGGAGATGGGCCAATTCTTTTATAGAAAAGGTTGAACCAAACAATTTACCACGGTATATGTCAGCTGTGTAAGCACTAGTAAAAACTAATAGCAAGACCGGTCAGAAGTATAATTTCACAAAGGGATAATTAAATATATATGCACAATTTCGACAAATGTTTGTAGTCTTTTATTTTACAAATTCGTCATAACTTGTGACAACTTATTACCTGACAAGTAAAGGTCATAGGTCGCTGAAAATTCTATTGTGATTTAATTTTAAAACATTTAAAATGAAATTTATTGCATTGCATGGAGTCGTACTGTTACCACAAAGATAAATTTTGTTTATTAGGCGATTAAAGAACAATGCAATATTCAATTTGCAGCATTATCTTACAACATCCAAACAGAGGGTGTTCTGCTGGGTTTCATATCAATTCAGTAGACTGTGTCTTTATTTCAGATACAATACTAGTAAATCGCAAAGTGAGAGGAAATGCAGCTAGTCTCCGTTTGAGTTACTTTGAGCATAGCGATCATTTGATCGTTTCAAATTCAGGTCTCTGAGCCCATTTAAATTCCCACAATAACAATTATACACTGACAATACTTCAATGGAAACGCTACGGTCATTTTAGCAATATAACAAAACCTCGAACCACTATTCTGTATTTCTTCTTATAATGATCATGCATTATTTACCTTGAGCTGTGTGCGCTTAGCGCCGGATTCTGTCACAGAGCCAATTCCGGCTCGTGACAAAACGCACAGCCACATCAGGCGCTTGATAAATAAAATAAATAGCAAAGCTATGCTAGTATGTTTGTAGGGTCCGGGAGTGGCTATGTCTCTGGGTTTGATAGCCGGGACCGCGATAGCGAAAAATATTTTGAACATTCATTTTAGCAGATTGCGTTACATCGAAAATATTTAGCTCTAGGCCCAAAAAGGCAAGATTAGTAGTAATTAGCTAAAGCAAAGCGCATAAACTCAGGCAAAATAACTACGTAAATATCGCTATTTTCAAAAGGTTTGTTTAAGAGCCTTTTACAAGCCAGCCTAGTAGCTATGTCAAACATGCTTTTTCAAACATGAAAATTATGCTATTGTAACTGGAAGGAAACATATGACCATCACTATTATCAATTTTAATTTTTTAGCGATTTTCCGTTGTCGTCAAGTATTTCTGGCTTTTAGAGCCGATTCGGACCCTTGTGACAACTTATCAGCTTCATTTTACTATTAGCTAAATATATTTGTAGCGTCTGGCTCGGCCCAAATATATCACACTGGCTGACTGCAAGATCATGGCTCTAGAGCCGCGCAGACTGTGACAAAATCCGGTCATGCCGCACACATCTTAAGGCAAAAGATGCAAAAAGGCAAAAAAATTTTAAATATATAAATCACAAATATTTAGAAAAATTTTAGGTTGAAGAGTTTTTTTTCGTTTTAGGACACCAAAACTTGATTTATTTGACATACACCACACAAATAAAATGGTTATTTTTTCGTATTCAGTAACAACGAAAACCTAAGACACATTCGAATGACCTACATCTAGGGGCAAAATTTTATTTTTGTTGCCAAAATTTAAAAAATTTTCCTCTGGTACAGTCCGGAATTGTCAAGAACTCATGCAATCTGGGTTAAAACAATCAAACCGACGTGTTTCACGGGTTGAATAACTCTATAGTATAATCCTATGTTCCACACTCCATAAGCAAAAAAAATTTGGTTTGTAAAACTTTTGATAATTTCACTTTTATGGAGATATTTTTTAAACTTTGTATCATAGCTCGAAAACGGGTGCTCTGACAAAAATAAAGGTGTAGCTCTCGCTGAGAGGATTCCGCTGGGAAGATAGTTTTCGATCCGTTTTAACGAAATGTCTTATTTTGCTGAAGTCATGGGTGCCCAAGGTCCGTGGGCTTGGGAGGGTGGGTAAATAATCTTGACGGAAAGGGTGTAGGCCAGTAAGGTACCCAGAATTTTTTACTTGTTACAATTTATCTTTGTAATTGTCCGTAAGGTTTTTGTAATTTTGCTAATAATTACTAATAAAACTTTCCAGGCGTCGTGGACACGGGGAGTTGAGGGTCAGATGCATTGCGACCTCAACAGACAAAATACGGCTTAGGGGTGCGACCCTTTGCGCTGTAACGCCGTGTACCGTTTATGGGCTGGTATGATATAAGTACGAATTTTCTAGATATCATACCGACTGCGAGATCATAGTTAATTTAGACATATTTTGAGAGTCAGATTTTTTAATATAGATTTCCTCGTTGGGTTCAATTCTGTAGTTTTGTTTAACCCAACGATACTTCGTAATTATGCAATAACTCAGCCATTATTCGGAAACTTCTTTGCGATTTTGGCAGAACTTGACTACCAGTTGTTGTCACCATACAGAACCAAAGTTACTGGTCATTGCGAGTTACAAATAATTTTGAAGCCCAAGATGCCTAGATTTAATAACTGAGCCTGTTAAATAAATATACTTTGAAACACATTTGACTAAATTCTACTTTTGAATTAAATTAGTATCACAGGTAAAAGCGCTAGGTAAACCATTAGACCGTTAATTTACTGTTAAAACAAATATTTGTTATAAAATTTAAGCACTGAATATAATGAATATTATCCTTAAAATTCAAGAAAATTTTGATTTTGGAATATTATTCCTTTATTTATAGGAAATTATGCCTGCACTGTAAAAGCGAATATAAATTGCAAATATTTCCTAAAAGAAATATATACTGAATATTCAGTACTAATTTGCTTACTATTCATACTATTTCGGACTGAATTTGCTTGACTATTCAATACGAAAATATCTACACGAGGTAATCATATTCCCCTATATTGTGTCAAAACTATTGTAAGATTACATTCTAAATTGAGGCGTGCGTATCGGATAGTAAATCGTTACTCTGGGTTATATATGAATACAAAAACACGGTATGACGAAATTCAGAACTATATATATTAGCAGCATTGGTATTACCATGACCTGGTCACCGGGTCACAAAATTGTAATCCGGTTCGATCGCTACAATCCATAATATAAATTCTGTAAAGTTGATCCATCGCAAGGTTGATTTAGAAGGTGGAAAGATGGCGGTGCCACTACCAAGATCTAAATTGTATAATTTCTGACCAACAAAGTAAAAAAACAGAAACTTCTATTATGGACGGCTCCACGAAATGTAATGTGGTAACCAATGATGAACACAACACCCATCATCCGCCGTCGCTATATCATGAACACACTACATAAGCTGAAGACTTTTTGGAAAACGTATCTGTCGTTACATTGGCGTTTATTCCGAACTGGTGCACTTTATCATTAAAAACAATTTAGGGGTCAGCCAGGCTGTTTAAGGCTAAATAGTAAAAAATTTCAGTAATTTTACGGACAAGTTAAGGTATTTCTGTTGCACAGACTTATCGTGGTGTTCAATCTCTTGTGAATTATTAAACTCTCAAATAGGTGACTCGCAAATGAGTTTTGTATTTTCATGAGTTGTTCGGAAATGCACTGTAACCATTTTTAGTTATCTGTCACCAAGTGCACCTAATATTATATCATTAAACGGTCAGTCGATCTATTATGACTGAGCAAAATCATGGCCTTCGATCATACAGTGCTGACAAGAAACGTGAAACAAAGCAGTTTTATTATATAGTTATTGTGCCAAAGATTCATTACCTTGTGTAGGTAATCAATATGAACTGCATACCAATTTTACTTTTTTATGGGCTCCAATGTCCTAAACCATGCAATACCAATTCAATATTGCTAACCCAACTGTTTCAGCGTAGCACTTCAGCAAACTGGACAGCTGTGGAAGAATGTTTTTAGTAACGATTACCCAAATTCGCAAATTATCGACGTTTTGTTATAGATGAGATAAAATGGACTTGAGGTATCCATGGATTAAAATTTTACTTTATTTTAATACTAGTAAAAATTCGCCGCACACTTTCAATTTAAACCTCAATTTATCTTACCAATATAATTTATTCACACATTTCATTACGATTCTTTATCGTTTACTCCTTGCTTGCCGTACAGTTGTGGTTGTGGAATTTAATTTAGATTTTAAATATCTACGCTTTACATACATAAAATTCGCTCTTTTCACTCGAAATTCTGTTATAATACAATTTAAAATTTTACACTTTTGTCTACACTGTACAGTTATAAATTTTACATACCTACTTACTTTAGGATACTGTACATTTTAAGTTTGTATAGATACTGATCTCAACTTTAAGTTGGTGTAGTAAATTGTCGTTAGTGCATATATACTTGCTACAATAAAATTGTTTTAAAACTCTCATGGTCTCAAAGGTTATTTAGCTTTAAGTTTAAAATTTTCAGACGTTGTCAGCCTATGTATTTGTAAAATTTTATTGGAATTTTAATTTATTTAAAATATTTTCCAATGCTATAGTTTGTGTTAGCGATTCTATCGTTTCGCCTGTTGCCTTATTTACTAGAAGGCATTGAGAAATAATCAAAAATTTGATAAAGCTCATTTAACGACGGCTTTAACATTTGATCTAACCATGTGAGTTAGAAATAAAACAGATTTTAACCTTTCCGGATTTTAGACATTTATTCATTGGTCTGTTAATATTGTCATTTGGTCAATTTTTCAACAATGTTTTCAAGGCAGTTTTAACTACTTTGCTCGAATGTAAATGCAACTAGCAGAAAATTGTGACTAAGCCGTTATTTGTATAGCCGGTTTTGTGCAATTGAGCTTGCATAGTGTAATACTTTTCGTTTTATCCCAGAGTCGAATTCTTTTTCCGGCGTCGGCTGATATGCACGATATCACAAGCAGGCATAAAATGATTCGCCCAAGCTTGTGTGCATGCAAATTGTCATTTCATTTGTTTTATTCCGCTACTCTTAACATAATATACAAACTGTGATTCAGCGGTTTGTCACTGCAGGTGTTTATCACACATATATTGGTTTACATTGATGAACCCGACGTGTCCGTCCTGTCTCATCTCATTGCCAGCTTGATGTTGCCTCGAAATGACGTTTACCATAGCAATGGTAAGGAAATTAGTTTGAACACTGCCTATAAAATGTCGTTGCACAATCCTACACTTATGCGCGAATAAATTTAAGGTGACCCCACCAACCATCCTATTTTGTAATAACCGATATCGAATCGGAAACCCTTGTTACAGAAAATAGGGTGAGTTTCATTCGTTTTCCTTAACCGAAAATTGGTAAAATCAAATAAGTGGCAGGAATTATACCTTATGTTGGAACAGAATTTCTGCGTTTTCAATTTGCACAAATTCGGTTGCCCAATGCGTAACCGTTTAAATTTGAATTATTCAGTGTTCGGGAACAATTTTAATGCAAAAGTGACGTCACAAACAAATGGATCCTGCAGTTAAGCACTTGGTGTTCGCGAACAAAACTGGTTTAATTCAATTTCGACAAATTGTCGTTCTCAAAATTTTGGATAACCTTACCTGAATTTTCGCAGAAAGATGGCTATATTTCAATCGGTGTTCACGAACAGTTTTGCATCAAATTTCATATGACGAAAAAACGGTGCCTAACCATTTTTATGCAAAATTACAAAATTGGATGGCTGGCGGTGTCAACTTTAGTTTACTCTCGCATTATGTATATACTACACTAACGCTACGTTTTATAGCATAATACACTTGCGTATGTCTGTGAGAGGATATACCAGCCAGAGTATTGCTAACTTAGACCCCGTAAGACGAAGAAATGATGGTCTTAACAAATGTTTAACAAAATATGGACATAACTGCGTATGTGGAACCCTTCGTTTCGTCCTTCCGCATCCGGCGTCCAGTAATAACGATGTACCAGTAAGCGCAACAAGCATTAAACTATTTATTCAATACTTATATGCACAGGACAAATACATTTACCACAGTTTCGTTACTGATAGGCGTCCTTGGCATATACCATCTGTAAGGGAGCCATACCTCTATAGTTAGAAAAAGAACAGCTTAATGCAATGGTGTGGAAGCGGTAGCCTGCAACTAAAGGTAACATGTCATATAATGTTAAGGTTCAGGATCATACCCAGTACATAGAGAACGGCATAGCATGCATTTAACTTAAACACTAACCCAAATGATTACACTGGCGATCGTTATTACGGTATTTAGAATTATCATGCCATGCCATTGGTATAGCTACATTACCAGCATACGTGCTCATAGGCGGTTTATCCCTCCTGCGGTGGAACCCTTCTCTGGGCGCAAAGCGCTGACGCCCCCACCCCCAAGCAGGTGCTCTCTTGTCACCGCGCCACCATCCCTCCTTACTGCGACAACAGGCTGATCCTCTACCGGGAGGAGGAGCTAGGGCGAAAACCGCCCCTCCGAGGGTCCAGCTATCCCCTGGGACTTCGGTTCTTGAGCATGAATGTGCCAGTGTTCAGAAACAATACCATAATTTTGACGAGAATGACAAGCTTCACATTGCCGCTGTGAAGTTGGGGATACTGTGGTCGGAATTTGAAAATATATCACCAGATCATTTTTTCAAACTTTTTAATCCTGGACTATCTAAATTAGAAAATCTAAACTAGCTAGATATGAGGTTTTCATCAGTTTCGCAATGCGCACGATGCGAATATCGGCAATCTCTTCAAGTAAGCATGGTAACCAAAATGGAAACAGATATTTGAGTATTTGACAAACATAAAATAAATATTACTATTTAAAGACACAACGCGGGGATTTTGACTAGCTACGCGGTGATTATTAAGGTTCCATATGGATCTTTCTGAGCCCCTTTAATGTTTCAGAAACCGAATAACATAGGTGCCGAAGATCCGTCGGCTTGGGGGTAGATTGTCTCAGCTGGAGGAGAAGGTCCTCGGGGGTTGTTTGTATGCCCGGGGGTAAATTTTTGAAATTTTGAGGAGCTTGAAATTTTTCCAATTTGCTAAAATTAGCACAATTTTTGACAGTTTGCGATAAATTGTTCCTAATTTCCCCAATGTTTTACCAAATTTACCCCAAATTTGTCAGTTTTCCTAAAGACATCTATGCAATAATATATCCGCAAATACTGTAATTGTAAGTCAAGGTACATTTTCAGCTAAGAATACTATTCTTTCAGTGAAAAAATACTAAAACTTGAAATTTATACATTACACCTTTCAAGAACATTTATTATTTGAAGCGTAATTTTTCACACTGTGATGCGCAGGTATCCCAGGTAATACAATTTCATTCATTGTTTTTAGCAGTCGCAGAAACTTACAGAACCGTTCTACTGCTTTTCTAGTTACCTTTGAATCATGAGGATTTGTCTATCTTAAACTTTAGTTTCTTTAGTTGAGTTCACCGGTATCCTTGACTTGATGCGGATTGATATTACAGAACATGTAACCAATACACAGTGACCAAGAAGTTTTAGGATGTAGGCACGGCGATCTTTCATAGTCATTGCAGCGTCCAAAAATACGCTTCCAAATGGGTATTGGTGTTTCCTACAATATAACTGCAAATTTTCTATGATACATAAGAGAGTTTGCACTATGGGCAGTGTAGCGCTTCGGAAACCCGTTCACACGGCTCAAGAGTGAATTATAAATAAGAGCCGTTGGCACTGGGAATAGAGGGAGGTCGTCAACTTTTTGTAACCACCCCACCCCCTCACTCCCTGACGATCCCCCAGGAGGCGCCTACCCCCTTTGAGACGACCTCCTCCCGTTCTACGGAACAACCGCCTGAGCGTCAGCCTGCATGGCTAAGTGGCCAATAATTTACTTGACATTACATTACGTGAGCGAGATCTTGGTGTTCTCTTTTGTAACAATTTGAAATTCGCTGAACACTGTGCGGCAGCCGCGCGTAACGCACATAAAGTTATTTTCGTCCTTCGCAGAACGATTCAACGTTGGACGAAAAAGATTTGGCTTCAGTTACATAGAAGTCTAATACGTCCACACATCGAGTATGCTGTGAATGTGTGGTGTTCCTATTTAGAGCGAGACATTCATATTATTGAGAACGTGCAGAGGCACGCTACCAAGTTGTTACCATCAATTCGCAATCTGCCATATCCTGAGCGCCTCCACTATCTACAGCTCCAATCGTTAGCTACTAGGCGACTGCGCAGTGACCTGATCCTCTTGTTCAAAATGATTCACGGACTCGTAGATGTGGATGTATCGGAATTTTTCGTACCCGGTTTTTCCGGTACAAGGGTCATGACCTTAAACTGCGAACTAAAAACACGCCGCGTCTAGACGTCCGTAAAATTTTCTTCCCATATCGAGTGGTGAGAATATGGAATGATTTGCCATTAGCGGATGTCTGGGCAACATCTGTGCCATCGTTCAAACACCGTTTGCACAACGCTGGTGTACTTCCTGTTATTTAATTTGTATATCGTTTTTCTTTTCAATATCGAACCTCGCGTCTGCGAGGGCATCCCCTCCCGCATGGTACATCGAAGTCCTCGATTCGTCGATATCACCAACGAACGTCTTTGCCTTTTCTGAAATGTACCTGTGTTAGAAGAAAGGTACATAAAGGTACTTAAGGGTGGCATACGGCAGGAAAATATTATTTACTAACGTTCGCAGAACGCTACCAGACATTACATAACAAAGTAGGATTAAGAAAGAGACGAAGATAAGTATAGAAATGGGGCAAGGGTACACCTCATACATCTGGCTATAGATTTCGGTCCCCCTAAGACCCAATTTAGTCAAGCTGTTTGAGTAAATTCCAAAAGTTACACGATTTGTGATTGGATTTAGCGTCAGCATGTTCCGGCATTGTACATAGAAACTGTGATGTCGCTCTTCTGTTATTGTGGAGATCAGGATATTTTATATCTATTATCATACATGATGGAGGTCTCATGAGTAGTCGGTGCCGCGGAGCGGAGAAGGGTTTGGCTTTTGGACCCCCAACCCCCAGGGCTGTCAGCTGGCTGGCTTGGAAGGGATATTAGGGCAGGGGTAGAATATTGAAATATCTAAAAATTCATATTTTCCCAATGTAGGTCAATTTTTTCTATTCTTATAAATTTTCCAATGTTTTCCTAAAATGTTTCCTAATTTTTGCCAAGTTGTACCTATTTTTTCTACTTTTGTTCAATTTTTAACAGTTTGTGCCTATTTTCGAGAGTTTTCTTTAATTTTTACCAAATTTCGCGAAATTCTATGGTGCCAAACAACGGCTTTGGCGCCTGGGAATGAGGTACAGGACCACCTTTCAGGAACAGGTCACTGTGCCGCCTGCCAAAGTGGTTCCAACGCTTCAAGGAGGTAATCCCCAACCCCTATGAGCATGTATGTTTATCATTCTAAAAGCAGCATTTGGAAAATTGTTGAAATATGAAACGGTATTCGAATCATTATCTGAACTATTGTACTAGTTTAAGACTAAATAGATAAAGCTGCAGAGATAAAGCAGCTGAGAAAAGCTAAGCTATTCAGGCCTTGTATCTAGCGGGTTTTGCGTATGGAACATAGGCGGATTCATTATAGATTATCGATTATATAGATTTAGCTACATCGTCCATTACTAAGTTACGGTCAGTTGTTTGTAATAGGTCTTGCTACATTACGATAGTGTTGGGTACCGGCCGAAAAAGCGGACGGCCGTCCATTAGGCCGTGCGGCCTAGGTTCGATACGACCACCTTTCTTTTGGCCGGGTAGGCCGGCCGGAATTTCGGCAGGCTGTTTTTCCGACCGGACGGTCGTTTTACTTGTTCGCCGACCGGCTGGCCGCGAATTTTCACAGCCAGCCGACCAACAAGAAATACGGCTGGTACCCAACACTAGTAAAGCTCACAACCTATGCCTTAGTCTAAGCCGAAGTGGTTAACCCGTGTACCGATTGAGATAATTTTCCCACCATTCTATTCAGATCTTGAATACTGTTCGAATTGTTTGTATAAGGTAAGTTAAGTGTACCAATGGACTTATAGGACTTCACGGTAGGAATGTGGTTATAGTCGAACGCTTGCATATTTGAGCATTATATACCGTATTCTGTAACTATCGTCGACATAGTGAATATAAATCGGGAAACAAGTCGTGATACTTTTGAACGCGACCGCAGGAGTCCGCCTACAAGCTGAAAATGTTTCAGGTCCTACCATATTTATGCAACAAAAATGCAAATAACGTGTCGTAGAGCAATATCTTATTTACCTTCATTCCATAAAAACTTTGGAGCCCTTCAGGTGGCTATGCTCGCTGTAGGCTTCGTTCTATAAGCTGTTCTCGAGGATGCTTGGCATAAAAGTCATTAAGCATTTGTTGTTATACTGTAATAAGTATTGCGTAGTAAAGAGAATTGTGGTTTAAGCGTAACTGTGTGGCGAATGAATGCAGTTTTGTACATTATCAGTACTGAAAATTTAGATTTTAAAAAAATATTGCATAAAAATATGCAATATTAATCTTGGAGATGTTCGCTGACTGTACTGTTGGATATCAGCCGAAAACATTGTTAGCCGGCCGTTTTCCGGCTGGTCTGGCAGCCGGTCAGCCGGTCGGTCGGGGGCCATCCGTAAATTTTCACGTCCGACAACGGCTGAGCAGCCCATGAAAAATCACGCCAATGCCGAACACAATATTGTGATAGAATTATTTATATGGGGGATTTTATAAAAAACCTTAGTAGTTTCAAAGAATTAAAGCATAAGGAAAAGTTTGTAACAACGAATTTTTATGCTAGATTTGACATACAGCTAGAAGCGCAGCAAGAACGATCTCCGCCCAACGCCCCACTTTTCGACCAAAGGAGTTCGCCGTAGTCGCCGTTGCACAAATTCCCCCAAGTATCCCCTCAATTTGGGTGCCCTCTCACGTCTGAATAGCGTGCTGCGCCAATAGCTATCTGTTGCTGTAGTGTAGCATTTGCCTAAAGATGTGCGCGGCAGGGCCGGATGTTATCATTCTGGTGCGGCTCTAAAGCAAAGCTTGGCTAGCCTCGATTAGCCATTGTAACATTTCTTAGGCCTTATCACCTAATAGTACAGCGCACCTGAAAAATTGTCACAAGGGCCCGGGCCAGCTCTAAAAGCCAGAAATTATATATGATGGCAAATGGAAAATCATGAAATAATAGAAATCGATGATACATATGGTTGTATAATCGTGAAACGTTCTTCCAGTTACAATAGCACAGTTGCCTTGCAATAAGGACCGTGGTTTACATAGCTACGTTGGATAGTTGGGCGCCCAAAAAATTTTTGAAAATAGTAACATTTACCTATTTGTTTTACCTGGTACTCACTTTAAGTAATGCTAATATTGCTCTTTTTTGCATCTAGAGTTAAATATTTTCACTGTAACACAACTTTATAAAACTTATCGTAATAAATATATTTTAAGTAGTTCGTCCAGGCTATCCAACCATGACACTCAGCCGCCCCGGCTAGCACAAACGTACTAGCATAGCTTGGATATTTATTTTATTCATAAGCACAGGCTTTGGCTTAGGCAGATGCACCTTTTTGTCACAGGGCCAATTCGGCCTTAAGTGCACACATCCTAAGGTAAGCGATGCATAAAGTTCAATGACATATTTAATGACCTGCTCAGAGTCCAGCTAAGAGCGCGTATTCTAGCCTTTATGACATGTATAAATTCGTAATTTGAAAAACGTTCAAGACACTAGTGGATACAGAGGGGGTTCAAGCCACCGTAAGACCAAGTCGGGTCATCAAAACTTTGTAAAAGATACTAACTATGAATAGTGTCAAAGATTTATTGGTAAACTGTGGGTTGAGGTCCATAAGTGTCGAAGGTCCGATGGCTTTGGGGTGATACATAGCTTCAGGGGGTTTTGCTAGCTAGATATTAATTTTTCCTTTTTCCCTATTTTTTTACTAATTTTACCCCAATTTTTGACACTTTTCACCCTATTTTCGCCAAAGCTTCAAAATTTTCCATGCACATTTGCCGGGCGCGCGGCCGGCAGACTGGGGGTGAGAGGTGCGGCACCTCCTGGGAGTAATGACCCCAGTCAAAAATTCCTCGCACCGCCAGTAGTGCAACATATGTAAGACTACATTTGGATGAAAATGGATGATAAAGCATAGATGTCGATGGGGGTGGGGTAGGGGAGTTATCCCAAAGGGTCGGACCCCGTCAAGCCAAATTTACCCCCTTCCCTTTCATTACGCTCAGCAACACCTGCCCGCAGTGCGCCCAATGCGCGTGGAAAATCTTAGCGAAAATTAGAAAGAATAGGGTACAAACTGACAAAAATTGAGATGAAATTGGTAAAAAATAAGGGAAATTAAAAGAAATTCACCGAAAATTGCCGAAAACTTGAGAAAAAATTTGAACCCCTGACATTTTAAAAATTTTCCCCTGACAACCCTCCTCCGAGACCTCTCTTGAGATTGTCTACCCCCACCTAAGCCGGCGGACCTTCGACACCTATGTTATAAAAATGAATTCATAACAAGCTGCATGCGGTTTCAAATATGCTGTTTTGTTTTTGCATTATTTGAATTTAAAATTGTATATACAGTGCCGTTGCTACAGCAACCAGTGCTTTTCTTTTCATACTATACAGCTTTAGTTGATGTTTCGGACGGCAGCATCCCTTTAGCGATGTTACTAATTACTAAGCCAGTGATTATGTACTTAAATTTATCAATAGTGCATTAATTATTAATTTTTAAAACCTTAGTAGAAAATCATAACTGCGTGATTTCAAGCGTACATGCCTTGAATTTAACAAAACAAGCTTACATTCGTTTGTTAATAATGCTTGTTGAAACACAGTGTTACTAGGTTTTGATTTTAGCTAAAGAAACTTTACTGCCAATATGACGGTGCTGGATCAGCAGTGAAACTTTAGTACCAATTTGCACAGCACAATGCTATCAACAATATGAAGAACTTTCGTATCAACTTTAGTGGCTTCCGTTTAATCAAACAACATTTACATCAATATTTTCTGGTTTGTTATGTGATAGGATCAGCGGCGCATCCAGGAGGTGTCCAGGGACTCACAGTGGCGCATTTAGAGTGGGTCCACGGAATCACAGTGGCGCATCAAGAATGGGTCCAGGGAGTCGCACACCATACACGGGGTCAAAAAAATTATATCAAAACTCTTTCCTTGTCAAAAAATTTCGTCAAATTCCAGAATATGAAATGGCCCACCAGCCGGATCTCTTTGGGTAAGAAGCGATATTATGTGTTATTACGGAAAACAAAGTTTATCGAAGCCATGCACGACGCAATCCATGTTTAGAAGTTCGACATCGGATTTCCTGGATACGGCCCTCGATGTGATACACAATCACCATTTTTAACTGAAAATAGAATATTTTATGATAAACGCTTATTATATATTTTAAATTATATTTGTTCTAATCTCAACATATAAAATATTAGAGTAAGTATTTACGTTTATATTTGTACCGCAATAAGTTGATGTCCTAATTTGTGGAAAATTGTTCGTTCGACTGGGATTTCAAATATTGAACCATATTAGCTAACTATGCTACAAGAATCTCTGCGATAAGTGGTCGATGTAGACAATTTCTACTTAGTCTATCATAATCATAAGCCGTTTATCATGTACTATTTGCTCTACGTAAATTACAAAGAAAAATGCCGCCGACTATGTGTATTTGTTCGTGTAATTGTAAAATTAATGATTTAAATTCACATTTAAAACAACTAAAAAACTGCGGGTCTGATAAAACTCAATTATGGCGCCGCGACCTAATATCGAACGTACACAAACCTACTACACACCGATAGAACGTCTTTGACGGAAATGAAATAAATAATACTTTAATTTCTGGTTCATTTTTCATTAAAATATTTGATGTTTGGGTTTCTGCGTTCGCACGAACGTTCGTTTGCTGTTTGGTTTGCTTTGCCGTAGAGTACAAAACAAGAGACCCGCCGTTTTTTAGCATTAAATGATTTAAATCATTAATTTTACAATTACACGAACAAATATGCCGCATCGTGAGCGGCATTTTTCTTTTGTAATTTACGTAGAGCAAATAGTACATGATAAACGGCTTATGATTATGATAGGACTAAGATGAGATCTTACAGTGGACCACTTATCGCAGAGATTCTTGTGGCGTGGTTGGCTTTTCAGATATGGTTCAATATTTGAAAATCCCAGTCAAACGAACAATTTTTCACAATTAAGAAACATATTTATTGGGGTACAAATATAAACGTAAATACTTACTCTAATATTTTATATGTTGAGATTAAACAAATATAATTTAAAATATATAATAACGTTTATCATAAAATATTCTATTTTCAGTTAAAAATGGTGATTGTGTCCCGGAAAATCAATGTCAAACTTTCTAGACATGGGATCCAGTCATGCATGTTCAATAAACTTTGTTTTCCGTAATAACACATAATATCGCTTTTCTTACCCAAAAAATCCGGCTGATGCACATATTCTGGAATTTGACGAAATTTTTTGACAAGGAAAAGAGTTTTGATATAATTTTTTGACCCCATATGTGTCGACTCCCTGGACCCCTCTTGATGCGCCACTGTGATTCCGTGGACCCACTCTAAATGCGCCACTGTGAGTCCCTGGACACCTCCTGGATGCCGCGCACTGATCCTAGTCCCGCATAACAAACCAGAAAATATTGATGTAAATGTTGTTTGATTAAACGGAAGCCACTAAAGTTGATACGAAAGTTCTTCATATTGTTGATAAGGCATTGTGCTGTGCAAATTGGTACTAAAGTTTCACTGCTGATCCAGCACCGTACTGGCAGTAAAGTCTTCACTGAATCCGAAACCCTCCGTAACACTGTGTTTCAACAAGCATTATTAACAAACAAATGGTTGTTTCTAAACCCAAAAGCATGTGCATTTGAAAAGTATCACGCAGTTTATAAATTTCTACTAAGGTTTTAAAAATTAATCATTAATCAGCTATTGATAAATTTAAGTACATAATCACTGGCTTAATAATTAGTAACATCGGCTAAAGGGATGCGGTCTAAAACATCAACTAAAGCTGTATAGTATGGAAAAGAAAAGTCCGTTATGCGCGACGGCGGCTATTATATTTTTGCGATTTTTAATTTCAAAATGCAAAAACAAAAACACACATATTGAAACCGGCAACTCACTTGTCTGAATTAGGTTTTTTTATAACATAGGTGTCGAAGGTCCGCCGGCTTAGGTCGACCGACGAACTCTGAGAGGTCTCGGAGGGTTGTAAGAGAAAATTTTTAAAAATGTCAGGGGTTCAATTTTTCTCAAGTTTTCGGCAATTTTTCGGTGAATTTCTTTTAATTTCCTTATTTTCCAGATTTCCATCTCAATTTTTGTCAGTTTGTACCCTATTCTTTCTAATTTTCGCTCAAGTTTGCCACGCGCGTGCAGACTGCGGGCAGGTGTTGCTGAGTGTAAATGAAGGGAAGGGGTAAATTTGGCTTGACGGGGTCCGACCCTTTTGATAACTCCCCCTACCCCACCCCCCATCGACAGTCTATGCTTATCAGTCCATTTTCATCCAAATGTAGTCTTACATCTGTTGCACTACTGAGCAGTACGAGGAATTTTGACTGGGGTCATTACTCCCAGGAGGTCCGGCCTGGCCCCGGGGCCTGTCGCGCGCCGATCGAAAATTTTGAAGCTTCGGCGAAAAATAGGGTGAAAAGTGTCAAAATTGGGTAAAATTCATAAAAAAAGAGAGATATCAGGGGAAAAAGGGAAAAATTAATATCTCTCACTGCAGCAAAACCCTGAACTTATATATATAGGCCCAAAGCCATCGGACCTTCCGACACTTATGGACCTCAACCCGCGGTTACCAATAAATCTTGGCACTATTCATCATGGTTCTAACTATCTTTTACAAAGTTTTGATGACCCCCAACTTGTTACACTAGAACCCCCTATTTTTATCCACTAGTGTCTTGAACGTTTTTCAAATTACGAATTTATACATGTCATGAGAAGGTCTCCAATACGCGCTCTTAGGCTGGACTCTAAGACAGGTCGTAACATAAATATGTCATTGAACTTTATGCATCGCTACCCTTAGGATGTGTGCACTTAAGGCCGAATTAGCCTATAACAAAAAGGTGCGTCCGCCGAAGCCTTGTGCTTATGAATAAAAAAGTCCAGCTATGCTAGTACGTTTGTGCTAGCCGGGGCGGGCTGAGTGTCATGGTTGGATAGCCTGGACAGACTTACTTAAAATATATTTATTACGATAAGTTTTTATAAAGTTGTGTTACAGTGAAAATATTAACTCCTAATAAAAAAGAGCAATATTAGCATTACTTAAAGTGAGTACCAGGTAAAACGAATAGGTAAATGTTCTATTTTCAAAAAATTTTTTGGGCGCCTAGACATCACTATATAAACCACAGTACTTATTAGAGGGCAACTCTGCTATTGTAACTGAAAATCCTTTACAATTATCAACCATATGTATCATCGATTTCTATTATTTAATAAATTTTCATTTCCATCATATATAATTTCTGGCTTTTAGAGTCAGCCCGGGCCCTTGTGATTTTTCAGGTGCGTTGTACTATTAGGTGATAAGGCCTAAAAAAATGTACAATGGCTAATCGAGGCTGAGCTTTGCTTTAGAGCCGCCACCAAAATAACATCCGGCCTCACACACATCTTAGGCAAATGCTACACTACAGCAACAGATAGCTATTGGCGCACACTATTCAGACGTAGAGGCACCCAAATTGAGGAAATTCTGGGGGAATTTGTGCAACAGCAACGCAAACTCCTTTGGGTCGAAAAGTGGGGTTGGGCAATTCCATCTTGCTGCGCTTCTAGCTGTATGTGGATGTAGCATAAAAATTCGTTGTTACAAACTTTTCCTTATGCTTTAATTCTTTGAAACTACTAAGGTTTTTTATAAAATCCCCCATATAAATAATTCTATCACAATATTGTGTTCGGCATTGGCGTGATTTTTCATGGGCTGCTCGGCCGTTGTCGGACGTGAAAAATTACGGATGGCCGACCGACCGGCTTCCCGGCTGCCCAGACCCAGCCCGGAAAACGGCCGGTAACTATTTTCCGGCTGAGAAAATATCCAAGCGGTACAGTCAGCGAACATCTCCAAGATTAATATATTGCATATTTTTATGCAATATTTTTAAAATCTAAATTTTCAGTACTGATAATGTACAAAACTGCATT